>CM054157.1:0-12500 GCA_028751875.1 Rapana venosa
AGATCACACCCACTTTCAAAGTAGTTATATATATATATATATATATATATATATATATATATATATATATATATATATATATAATATATAATGATAATACAATAATATATATATCATCTACACAAGCTCAAGCACTCAACATTCAAAGTCTTCGACCACGTCCCCGACCAAAGCAGCTACTGCAGCAGACCTGCTCCAGCTTACCGTCTCCACGCAGTCCGTGTCCTCCTGCTCGGAGGCCGTGCTGACCTCTAAGGCCCCCGTCAGGCGGGCCCGGCGCCGCAAGCAGGCCCTCTCCTCCCCGCTCGTCTCTCCCCCGGTCTCCCCGCTGGACCAGGTCGCCATGGCGGCGCAGAAGGCCGCGTGCTTGCAGTGCCAGCGAGCCAGGAAGCGGCACAAGAACTGCACGTGCCTGTCTTCAATGCCAGCCGGCAGCTCCCTCCGCTTCCTCCGCATCCTCTTGGCCACCATGAGGGGCGACTTGTGGCCCATCTTCTGGTCCCAGTCTTCGGCGAAGCTCTGCACGAAGGCGCGGGCCTCTGGGCTCAGGGCGGCCAGGAGGGCCTCGTCCTCGGTGGCGGGTCTGTCGTCCTGGCGCGGAGTGGCTTTCCTGTTGTGGAGGCGGTTCACCAGCAGCCTGGCGGCTTTGACGAACTCTTTCGGCACCGCCTTCTTCTTCTTCTGCTTGAGGAAACACAGAGATCAGTTTAGCTCCGAGGTTCACCACAGGGTGAGATTTTGTGTATGCGACCGTTTTTTACCCACCATTGAGGTAGCCGCATTCCGACGTCGGAGACGGTGTCTAAATCAGTAAACACGACACCTGTGTGCGCGTATAACAACCTAGCTGACGTCCAAGATTTGTGTCAGGATTATCAAACAAATTCAGAGCAATACAAAATTTAAGACTTCTTTTAAATTTCAAAGAGGAAAACATTTCAGTTTTTTATATATTTTGTTTTAGTACTTATGATAATTATTGTCTCTGGACAGACAGAGTTCATCGCTAGTTGTGCAGACCTACGGAAGATTTTCTAATGAATCTTGAATGATGTATATCCTTTAAGGTAATCCCCCAAATCGAGTAGTTTCTGTTTGCTTGTTTGTTTGCACGCTTGCTTTTCTGGGAGTGGTTTTTTTGTTTCTTTCTGCTGGCTCTCAACATAGACTATCTTTGAACCAAACTTACATAAATGTACAACAACAACAACAACAACAACAACAACAACCACACACACACACACACACACACACACACACACACACACACACACACACACACACACACACACACACACACACAACGTTATCAAGCGCATCTCACAGTTTACCAAAAACCATATCAAATTCATCTATATTACTACTTTCAGTCCAGCAAACAATGGTTTAAAAAAAAAAGCACATGCGTAACATTATTCAGAATCAAACGTCCACCAAAACAAGAATTTGGCACACAGCCTAAAAAAAAACTTCAGCTTCCAAACCTCTTCTTCAAGGCATTTCCCAAAGCAAATCCACCCACCTTCTTCTCGTCGTCAGAATCGGACTCCGAGGAAGAAGATGACGATTCCTTTTTCTTGCCCTTCCCACCGGCATCCTCTTCATGGTCGTCGTCATCGTAGTCAGTCATGTGCTCTTCGTCCTCCCCGCTTGACCACCCGGCCATGTTGGAACAGCGAGCGGCATTGCGGGAATGCCAGCGCCTGAAGTAGCGACACAGCCACAGGTAATGGTCCCTCTGCAGGTCTGCGGGCAGAGGCCTCTTCCTCTTCTTCATTCTTTTCGCCACCACTCGCGGTTTCTTCTCGGCCAGCATGGCGTGCCAGTCGTCTGCCAGCTTCTGCAGGAAAGACTGCACTTCCGGTTTCAGGGCAGCCAGAGTGGCCTTTTCTTGGTCGTCAGCCGGCTTGTCGTTCTTCCTGTGGACGCGTTTCATCATCACGCGAACGGCTTGTCGGAATTCTTTGGACACGTTGTGCTGCTCGGACTGTTAGAAACAGAGAGAAAACAAATTTAATCAGTTGTTTTACCTTTTTTCCTTGACATTTTCGTTCCTCCGCTAGAGCTCAGAAGTTCACCAATGCTGAGATTTAGCGTATGCGACAATTAATGTTTTACCCACCATTAAGGTAGCCGCATTCTTACTTCGGGGACAGTGTCTAAACACGACACCTGTGTGTACGCGGGGTTTTTTTTATTTAATTTTTGTCATCCATTCCTACAGGGACGAAATGGCCTACTTTTTCGAAAGGTGGAACGTGTTTTTGACGCGTGCGCAAGATGTTCTGTGCGTGTTCACACACGGGGCCTCGGTTTATAGTCTCATCCGAAGAACTTTTGGGGGCAGTGGAGTCGGTACTGATGTAAACTCCAGGGCAAAATTCCTTAAAACGGGCGCCTCGTGGTGGCTCGTTCCCGGGCCGTCAGATCACGAGCGCAACGCTCTAACCACAAGGCTTTCCCACATCTCCCCTTTATCCATTTAATTTGTTGTCATTTTGTTGGGGAAATCATTTGAAATGTTTGATATGCCGTCACACTTTCCTCTAAATAGAATGAAGTCATTTAAGGAAACAGATACACACACAAACACACACACACCATCACTATCACTACCACCCACCCACCCACTTCCCCACCACACACACACACTCACACACAAAACAACACATTCACACACACACACTTACTCACTCTCTCACCACCACCACCACCACACACACCCCCACCCCACCCCACCACCCACCCACACACATTAACACACACCCACACATACACACACTCACACACAACACAACACACTCACACAACACACAAACAACACACTCACACAAAACACAACACACTCACACATCACACAAACACACACAACACAACTCTCTCTCGCACACACACAACACACAAAACACACACACACGGTGTACCACCCCCACCCCCCACCCCACCCCCACCCCCGCACCCCCACCCCCCCCCCCCCCCCCCACACACACACACACACACCACTCCTCACTTTTCCATCCTCCTCCTCCTCTTTAACAGCAGCTCCTTTGACGGCAGAACTCCCTCCTCCTCCTGCTCCTCCTGCTCCTCCTCCTCCTCCTCCCTGTTTGGCGTCACCCTGCCCCTTCCTCCTCTTCTTCTTCTTCCTCCTGACAATCCTCATCATCGTCTCCTCGTCCCCGCTCTCGTCCGCTTCTGTGTCGCCGCTGGACCACCCAGCCATGGCCCTGCACTGCCCAGCATGCCTCCGATGCCAGCGGCCCATCAGACGCAGCAGCCACAGGAAATGATCCTTCACCAGGCTGGGGGGAAAGGTCCGCGACTTCATCCGCATCCGTCTGGCCACCACGGTGGGCCGCTGGGTGCTGAGTTTGCTGTGCCACTCCTCGTAGATCTGTTGGGGAAGGTCAAGTCAAGTCAAGTCAAAAAGAAAATAAATAAATAAATTTAAAAAAAAAATAATAATAATAATAATAAATGGAATTTATCTAGCGCTGTATCTTGCACAGACAAATCAAAGCGCTTGCACTCAACTCATTCTTACACAGTCATGCAACCAATAGCAAGTAATAGTTCTAACAAGTCCAAATGCACACACACACACACACACACACACACACAACACGTTATACACTTTGGCAGGGTGATGGAATTTTTGGCTGTTGAAAAGCAGGAAATAGCTATGAAATGAAACACAAGAGAGGAAATTCTTAGGTTTGAAACAAATATGTCTTGAGGCCAGATTTAAAAGAGTCACAAGAAGGCCTTTGGCGAAGAGAGATAGGGAGGCCATTCCAAATCGATGGACCAGAAACAGAGAAAGAGCGACGGCCAACAGTGGACTGGTTGAATCTAGGTATTTGTAAGCACAAGGAATCTGCAGCAGAGCGAGGGGAACGAGAAGGGGTGTACAGGTGGAGACATTCACAGAGGTAGGAGGGTGCTGTTTTGTGGAGACATTTGTAACAAAGGGTACTGATTTTATAGTTTATTGTTTGTGGCACAGGCAGCCAGTGGAGAGATCGCAAGAGAGGGGTAATGTGCTCAGATTTTTTCTTTCTGAGGACTAGTCGAGCTGCAAAGTTTTGAATACGTTGAAGGGAGTGGATAGATGATGCTGGCAGACCAGCCAAAAGAGAATTGCAATAGTCCAGACGTGAAAGAATGAGAGATGCCAGCAACGTAACACTGTAATCATCCCATGAAGGGCAATTACAATTACAATTGCAAAGGGTGTGGTGATTGTCATTATCATGATCATCATCTTCGTTGTCGTCGTTGTCGTGTCCTTGCCCGACATCGTCGTCGTCGTTGTTGTTATTATTAGTATGACTGGTCAGTATCATCATCGATATTGTTCCCCCTCATCACGACACTAGTTTGCTAGGACTAGTATTTCTACTACTTTTGAGCGTACTGCTACTGTTGGTATTGGTGCTGCTGTTACTACCTCTGCTGCTACTACTGTTTCTTCTATTACTAAGCCTAGGCTACTGCTGCTGCTAGTGCTGTAGCTACTTTTTTTTATGTGTACCACTTTAAAGTCATGGCAGATTTCTCTGCGTCAAATTCGGGCTGCTCCCCCCTGGGAGCGTTACTGCAAGAGCAGCGACACACACTGGTTTTTTCCTGTCTGCAACTGTATTTTTTCCCTATCAGAGTGGCTTTTTTCTACATAATTTTGCCAGGGACAACTCTCTTGCTGACGTGCATTCTTTTACATGCGCTAAATAATTTGTATAACTCGCGGGACCTCGGTTTATGGTCTCATTTGAAAGACTAGCACCCAGACCACCACTCATGGTCTAATGGATGGGGGGATGTTTTGGGCTCAAACGGGGATTGAACCAGACACATTTCCGATCTGGACTTTTTGCTTTCTAGGCAGGCGTGTTACCTCTAGACCACCGATCTACTTCTGTTACTGCTACTATCACTATTGATTCTACTACTCCTGCTGCTATTTCTACTGCTAAACCGACTGCTGTTACTGCTACTACTAGTAGTAAACTAGTTAGCCTACTTGTTTACTGCTACTTTTAGTTATTATGATGATGATAATGGTTATATATTGATGACAACAAAGAGCATGTGTGGTCAGGAAAGAAAAATCTATCAGTCACACAAACGTTTACAGCCGAAAAAATGCATCATATAGAATATGTCATCATTTTTATTATTATCATCATCTCCACCTCCATAATCCCTTCACGCAAATAATCATAAGATAATACTATCAATCGCGTTTATAATGATGTAAGGATTATAATGGTAGTGACAATAGCAACAAAACAAAATGATTGAATGATTGTCAATGCAGTTCAGGTTCTCTATAGCCCTTACTCAACTTTATGCTACTGAAACTATGTGCTCCGTGTAATCTGCATTTACTTCTTCCGTACCCTCTCTCGGCCCGCAGTAATTCAATACCCTAATAAAGAAATCTAATCGAACAAAAAAATTTAAGATATACATATAATAATAATAATAATAATAATAATAATAATAATAATAATAATGTATGCAATTTATATAGCGCTGAATCTTGTAAAGCAACAAATCAAAGCGCTCAGATGACTTTTTGGGGGGGGAATAAGCATTCATGTGCTTTTTTACACCAGTCCCCATGTGTATGCGGTTTTGTAAATTTTGTCATCTGTTCCCACCGGCACACAATGGCCTACTCTTTCGAAAAGCGGAACAGGATTTAACGTGTACGCAATATGTTCTGCATGCGTTCGCACACGGGGCCTCGGTTTATAGTCTCATCCGAAGGACTTTTACCTATGTGTCTATTTGACAACAACAAAGCACAATTAAAAGCCTGTTTTTGAGTACTTTTTGTGCAAAATTAACAACAAAAAATACGCTAGTGAAGTAAAAAAAATCATGGCTGCAACAAAATTGTTCAATTTTCTTTGAGATAGTATAACAGTCCCAGCGGGATTTTTTCCGATTTAGGGACTGTGGTTGCAAGTCAGCCCACTTGAGCGCTTCGGGCCACCCCAAAAATAGTACATTTCTAGAGCAGCAGTGCCAGGCTCGCGCAATCACAAGAGTGCTCCACAGCTGAGCTCCTTGTGCTGCAACAACTGGGGCCTACAAATACAAGCTGGTGTAACTATCTAGACCTACCTGTTTGATGAACTGCTGCACTTCCGGTGCCAGTTCAGCCAATGAGGTGTCCGCTTGTTGGGGGACCTCCACCTCGTCATTGTTGTCCGTTTGGTGCAAGCGCCGAATGAGAATACGTGCCCCAACACGGTACTCTTTGGAGATCACCTGCTGAGAGACACAAATAATGCGGTGACAGATTATTGTTTTAAATCCTGTTGTCTACAAGGAGGACTGTATTTTGTTGTCGAATATGAAGTATGATTGTAGTGAGGTTACTACAGAGCATGGTTTATGAATATTATGGACAAAAGGTTTTGCGAGTATCCACATCTAAGATTCATACATTTAGTCTACATGAACATGAAGACACACTCTCTCTCTCTCTCTCTCTCTCTCTCTCTCTCTCTCTCTCTCTCTCTCTCTCTCACACACACATACACATACACACACACACACACACAACACACACTTTATAACACATACAAGCACTCCCACCCAGATGTACACATATTATAGGCAAACATTCGCACATCATTAGTTTAATTAATACTTATAACAGTTTCCAGAAGGTGGGGATGCTGTTTACACTGAAAGAGCCCCCGGCATCCCCACAGGGGACTTAGTTAGTTATTAACAGTCGGTGAGTGAGTGAGTGTGCGTGTGTATGCATAGATGTGTGTCTGTCTGTCTATCTGTCTGTCTATGTGAGCGTGAAGCACAATAGAAAACCACAAATTATTTAACAATAACAACACAATATATACATGGAGGCTCGTAAAAACTGGTACTTCATTGGAAAATTCCGCCCTTTTTGTGAAGGTTTTTTTTTTTCATTTACCTGAAATCAGTCGATCAGTCAACTATTCTGACATGCAAGGACTAAATGATATATGTCCCCCCCCCCCCACCCCCCCTGCCCCCCAAAATCTGTGGCCCAACCCTTCCCCCTCCCACCCACCCCCACCCCCGCCACCACTGCCACCACCACCACCCCCACCCTCTCCCCTTGTCTCCTCACGGTGGGATCGGAGAGAGCAGCTCGTCTCCTCCTTCGCACTCTGCGGCGGAACTTTCGGCCTGCTCGGGCAAAACGAACACGTTTGCTGGCTTTGTCCTTGTCGCCCTTCCCCTCTGTCTCTGCCTCCGTCGTTTCTTCACACACACACACACACACGGACGCACACACACACACGCACACACACACGCACGCACGCACACAGACACGCACACGCACACACGCACACACACAGACACACACACACACGCACACGCGCACACACACACGCGCGCGCGCACACACACGCGCACACACACACACACACTTGCGTATCAATATCATTTACAGGAATTTTGGTTTGATTTTCTGTCGTTGTTGTTGTTGTTGATGATGCTTTGGGGGTTTTTTTGGTTGGGTTTTGTTTGTTGTGTTTGTTGTCTATGTATACTCATGCAACATATTTCCTTCCTTTTTTTGGAGTGGGGGGGGGGGGGGGGGGGGAGAAGTTGCCCTGTGTTATTTAATTTGAATGGTTCGTTTCAAATTGTGCATAGCAACATCAAACCTGATCTTTGTCTAATAATGCAGCAGTTTCAAATATTCTGTATGATTACAAAGTTATAGCGATCTGTTGACAAAAGCAACAGGAAGATTTATCGGTAGAAAATGTACTTCAAAAGGATGAAAGAACTTTGCTCATAGAGACTACATGATATACTGAAATTGGCCAAAAACACAAGAAAAACAAAACCAACAACAATCACACAAAACTAGATCTATAACATTCTAAAGAAGACAACAAATTCTTACCATAAACCCGAGCTTCCTTTATAAAAATAATAAAAAGCTCTGGGGGGTTTTGTAACCATTCCTCGGCTAGAGCTCGGAGGTTTACCAGTGGTGAGATTTTGAGTGAGCGACCGTTCTTAAACCACCATTAAGGTAGCCACATTCCGACTTCGGGGAATAAAGTGAATGACTAATAAGTCAACTTTGAATAACTGTGGAAAAAATACACAGTATTGTTGTTGTCTTCGATTTTACGTCTGTTCACTCTCAGTGATATTAGATGAGAAAAAAATATATGTATATAAAGGGTGTGTGAGAATTGAGGTGGTGGTGGTGGAGGTCCTACCGAAAAATGCGAGGGGGGAGGGAGTAGTCTAATCATGAAAAGAATCTGTGCAAAGCAAAAGATAGATTTTAAAAATCCGATACAATGACATAAAAAAAAATTAACGTTAATGAAACTATAACAATTGTCCTATAGGACTATGCCAGAGACCTTTTGCAATATCAAATGCCAAATCCAAATTATGGAACATGCTTCTAAGGGAGTTTTCAGAAAATGGGGTATATCAGCTTTTGTACTCTTTATTCAAATATTATATGAGTATTAGAAATATTCTCACCACATAGACATTTACTGTTTCTACTGAATTTGGTTACGAATGCATTAAGCTTTATTCTATAAAACAAACTGTTCACTCTTCTCGCTGTGGAGATATTTGTGCAAACCTTAGATTGGCTCACGACTCTTGCATTATCAGTTTTGATGACAGATCTGTTTAAAAATCTCTCTGTTCGGTGATAGGTTTCTGTGACCTTTCTCCATGATGGTTGTTCTAGTAAATGGTAGCCCTCTTGTAACGATAAAGGCACGTGCAGTTCTTCTGATTCCCGTTCATGCATTGCACCTCTTTTAGCAGCTCTATCAGCCCACTCATTTGGAAAGAATCCACTGTGTGAAGGCACCCAAAAGAAAGTGACACTTATGCCCTTTAAGGTTAAAAGGTGTATGACACAGGATGCCAATCCCTACCTGAGCGATCTTTCAAAGCAAAGAGAGGGCAGGTTAAATCAGATGTACCTGAGGCAGGACAGCCTAGTGGTTAGAGCCTTGTGCTTGTGGTCTGACGACCCGGGATCGAGTCACCACGGAGGTGCCCACTTTTCGGGCTGTTGCTACATGTTATACTGACTCCATTCCCCCAAAATTCCTTCGCATGACACTATAAATCGAGGTCCTGTGTGAGAACGCACGCAGAACATCTTGCGCACACGTTAAAAACCCATTTCATCTTACGGAAGAGTTGGCCATTTTGTTACCGGTAGGAACCGATGACAATTTTTTTAATAAAACGCACGCACACAGGAGTCATGTTTAAACACCATCCCCAACGTCGGAAAGCGGCTACCTTAATGGAGGGCAAAAACGGTCACTTCAGGAAAAATCTGACTATTGGCGAACCTCCTAGTTGTAGGGGAGGAACCACAAATTTTAAAAAAGCTCAGATTTACAAAAATAGATCTCTGTCGTCAGGCTAAGAATTTTTCACCTTACCGTCAATGTCGTCAAAGTGGACGATGATCATGACACGGAGCACGTGATCAGACATGGCGTCAATGGCAGCCTGCAGCTCCGCCATAGTGGTGAACTCCACCAGGTCACCCTCACCATCTGCAGGCACCAACACCAACAAGAGCAACAGTCAAGTCAAGTCAAGTCAAAAACACTTTAGTCATCCCCACCAAGGGCAATTACAATTTTTAAAAAAAAGAATAATCCAAGGATAAGTTAACAGATGAAAATGATAATGGTGATAGTGGTGAAAACGAAATAGAAAACATTGCATGTTTGTAACTTATTTATTTAGGCTTAAGAATAGAATTTAAGCTTGAATTAAGCATGAGCAATGCAAGCAAGTCTTTAGCAATTTAATCAGGATTAAGCCTACGTTTGGATGGCATAAAGCTTCTCTAATGCAGTACATAGATGTTTTGCTGCATCCAACGACATTTTTAAAGAGATAAGGCTATACAAAATCTAATTCTATGATACAATTTCAAACGTGTTTTACCAAGAAAAAACAACTGGACCCAGCGACATTATACCTTTCCAGAAGAGAGAAAAATCAACTCCTTGGATGTCAGGGAAGATGGTAGCCAGCGTGTCTACCAGACGACAGTACAGGTCTCTCTTGTCCTCTGCGCTTTCCCGCGCTAGCTTGAAACGTCGGATATCGGGGCTGCAACCTAGCTCCAGTCCTTCAGGATACTGGAGGGTCGCTTTGACCACCAGGTGCTTACTGGCCATGGCTCCAGGCAAGATCTGGAGATGGTCCTCTTTCCTTCTTCTTCTCCTTGTCCAAACTTTCGTCTCTAAGGACTTGTCGCCTGCTGTGCTCTTCTGCAGAATGAATAGTCTTCGCGGCGTTCAGCTTCCTGTATCTGTTATCTTCTCCTGTGTGTGTTGTCGGCCAGTTATCTTGTTAGCAGCTGTGTGTACTCTTCATAACCTGCGTAGCTGCAAGTCGGGGGTATTTATAGGGAGTTGCGTGGCCGCAAACCTGATGCAATTTGTGGTCAATAGGTCGATTTGGTGGGGGGGGGGGGGGTGGTTCTACGCAGGTATTGATGAGTCACATGCACGCGCAGGCACATCTGTCAGTAATGGTTTTTGCTTATCCCCATCACCCACCCACCCCCAACCCCCTACAACCCCTCCCTCGATCTCTAACCTACTTCTCCCGTTGTTTTGGTTTTTTCAATCCCAATTTCAACATCAGTCCTCTAAGCATGTACTGAGATGCATACCCACAGATAATTCAGGGCTGTTGACCTAACAACGAACGAGGGTTGATTATAATAACCTAGAGTTTGACTGATCATTGTTGTGAAAACTGAATCAATAAAAAGAAAAAAGTGCATTATCTACTTAAGTTAATTTAAAAGTTGTTAGTCTGAATGCTTGAAGAAAAAAACTAGACTGAAGCTTCTGTACTTTAACACACACACACGCGCGCGCGTATGCATGCATGCACGCACGTACACTCACACACGCACACACATGGAGAGGAGAGAGAGAGAGAGAGAGAGAGAGAGAGGAGAGAGAGAGAGAGAGAGAAGATCAAATCAAATCAAATCAAATCAAATCGCATTCTTTTATTTCGGGGAAAATAAATAAGCACCCATATGCATTTTTACATCCAATCCCCGCCCTTACGGATTCACCATGGTAGTGAAATAAGCACAATACACCCACACACTCACACAGAGAAAAACACCAAAGAAAATCAAAACAAAAACAACAACGAAAACAACAACAAGAAGAACAAAACAAAAAGGCCTCCACAATATAAAGGAGACAAATATGGAACCCACTACCAACACACTACAAAAATAAAGATGAAAACAAAACAAAAACAAACAAAAATAAAACACAAGAGAGAGAGAGAGAGAGAGAGAGAGAGAGAGAGAGAGAGAGAGAGAGAGAGAGAGAGAGGAGGATTGGGGGGGGGGGGGGGGGTTATAGGTATTTCCCTTTTGGTAGGGACAAAAGTGCTCACAAAGTGCACTGTATTTGGTCCAGCAGCGTGATGTGGAATAGTTCTGCATACTCATATCACGACTGCGTAGGCGTGTACAAGTCATAAATGTCAAAATGAATAAATACACACTCCTTAAAGTCTCCCCTAATCTTAAAATCCTCATCGTTCCACAGGCGTTGTTCTCAAAAAGCCATCACATAATCAGCCATTCCCCTCCATCCTAATGGGTCATATGGGGGGGGGGGGGGTTAGTTACAGCATTACACATTGCACTCGGGATCTGCTGACCCGAGTTCGAATCCTGTTCAAGGGGATATTTTCTCCTGGAGTTAACATCAGTGCCAACTCCATTCCCCCCCCCCCTTCCCCCCAAAAGTCCGGATGAGACTATAAACCGATGACCCGTGTGCCAACGTAAAATTTTTTTCGCTTTTTGAAAGAGTAGACCATTGTATGCCGGTGGAAACAAATGACAAAATTTACAAAACTGCATACACTCGGGGACTGGATGTAAAAATGCACATTAAAATTATCTCTCGCTGACACATTCCCACTCTATCCTCTGCTGCTCTCTGAAACTCTACAGAGATCCAACCTGCCCATCCCTCGATGTTAATGTCATTCTTGCAACCTCTTCAACTTCATCTGCTGCCGGACAAGACGCTCTGAAGAAAGTCTTTGCAAGTCTAGTCCCAAAAAGGGGTGGTCTGGCAGTGTCATCTTTGTCATTTGTTTTTCTAGATGGATGAAAAGAAATGAATAAAACCGTAAAAAACATGTACCCAAAGTAAGAAACGGCATTCTCGAGAACGAAAACACAAATTGGGGACACATTTGATTCAGGTACATAATTATATGTCCAAGGTTAAGCAGCACCGAGCGTGGTTTCCTAGTGGATGGGTGACCGTTTGTGCGCCTTGGCTTCAGTACAGTTTCCCCAGTTCAACCAGCTGTAAATGTGAAAACCTGCCTTCTTTAGGGTCAGGGAAGGTAAAGCAGCGAGGGAGAGGAGATGGGCGCCAACCTCAGTATGCTGGCCCCCGGAGAAGCTGAGG
>CM054157.1:18044-59392 GCA_028751875.1 Rapana venosa
ATTATGCCTCTTTTTTATTTCTCTATATTTTAACTCTTTCAAAAACCCCCCACACAAAAAAAAAAAACATCAGTCTTTTCAGAAGCTTTTTTTTTTTTTTTTTTTCAAAGAGCCACCCCCTCTGGGTGAGACCTTTTGGAGGAAGTCATTTATATAATTTTCTTTTAAAAAAGTAAAATCAAACCTAAAATTTCCAATAAAAAGAAAAAATCATTTTGCCCCGGGTAGAACTTCACGTACATCTTCCATTATCTTAGTGAAAGACCATCCCTTTATGTCATTCATGCACACACGGGTTTACACATCTGTCAATACAGCAGATCCCCTAACATTAAGATAATGCAGGTCACATAAAGCCTGGTTGCTAACTCACCAAAATAGTAATGCGTCAATCTGTGACTTTTCCCATTGGGGTTTAGGGCCTGGTGATGGGTGACACTCTGCTCACTGGGGTTGATGGAGGTCACCTGGCCCTGGTAGTCCCCCAAAGTGCTGCCACAGTTGATGGTCACCACACAGCCAATCCACTCTTTAACTCTCTGAAGAAGTAACCCCACTACCTCCAACTCAGTCTTCTTTTTCACCTTTCTTCAAACAAAGTCTGTTTTAAATTTAAATTTACATCTTTACCAAACTGATCTGGCCCAAAAAGCTTTGTTAATGTTAGTTATTGATTTAAAATTTGTAACTTGAACATTGCAAGTCAAGGGCCAAACATCCCCTTTTTACTTTTTTTTTCTTTCATGAATATATGTTTTTGATTTCCTTCTGTTTTTAAAAACACAAAATTATTCAACACTGACAAAAAACTAAGCCTTTCTGAGCTAAGGTTAATCATAAGCTCTCAAAGTTTCTGTGTTTTTTTTAATTTTCTGTGTACTTGTTCCTTTGTCCCAAAATTTTCTCAAATTTTCATTAAAACATCTCTCTCTGTTAGTCTGTGAAAAAATCTGATCTTACACAATGCAAATCTTTAAATTTGGGCAATTCAACTGAGTCAAAAAGAAACTCTACCATCTTCTCTTCAAGTCCAACACATAAAAATTACAAAAAATTGAAATATCTAACAACTACTAACTGTAAAAGTAAGCAGCAAACACTGGACACAGATAACTTCACACAACTACCCCCGGTTGTTTTTTTAATATCCTTCAGAGATATTGTTTGATTCTTAAAATGTTAGAAATAGTAAAGGTTGATTAAGAGCCAGTAATTTTTATAAATCATTTTTGATGTTCCCTTCAAGTTCAATTTGTTAGGATTGAATTTTTAAAAAAGGGGTTAGTTATCATATTTAGAACATTTTTGAACTTCATAAATTTAATTTTACAGAAATAACAGATTCCTTGTTGTAGTGTGTACAACACAAAACCCCCCAACACCACATACCCAATCACACACCACACACACACCACACAACAACACACACTTATTGACACAACATGAGTGACAACCCCCTTTATTGAAGTTATTCACACATACACAAAAAACAGGCTGCAGTTATTTATTATTTTTTATACTGAGGTTAATGGAATAAGCACTCAGTGCTTTTTCCACCCATCCCCGTGTGTATAACTATATGGTTTTGAAATTCTGGTCTTTCCGGTTCCCCCCGGCACACAATAGCCTACTCTTACGAAAAGCGGAACAGGATTTAACATGTGCGAAAGATGTTCTGTGTGCGTTCGCCATGGGGGCCTTCGTTTACAGTCTCACCCAAAAGAACTTTTGGGGATAATGGAGTCTGCCTGATTTAACTCCAGAGGAAAAATACCCCCCCCCCCCACTTTTTATATCTTATAGTCTACCATTACTTAATGTGAAAACACTGTGATAAACACCCAGTTAAAGAAGTTTCAAATGATTTACACTCACACACATCACACCACACACTTTCACACACACACAATAAACACACAGGGTATATATGCAACACACACAAAACTGTTTTGAAAATTAGTTGGGGTGTGTACACTAGATAAAGGTTTGGTTTTTGGGTGCGGGTTCACTAACACCACACACACAACTCACAGTCCACACCACAACTTCACCCCACACAAAAATGCGTTTTGAGATGGTTGGGACTGTGGCCCTGTGCATAGTGCACAGGACCACTTTTCAGTGAATGGTATAAATATAAATTATATTCCTAAGTGTTTGGGTGAATGTCATCATTTGCAGAGTGCATCTAGTATCTCTGTCTTCATTTGAGCGGGTTCTTTTAACCTTTTGCAGTGGATGCTCTACATTAACACTGTTTGTAACAATAACATGATTTTCAGCACCCATTATTTATATCAACAAAGAATATGGTCACAAGTTCTTACCACAAAACTGACACTGAGTGACTGGCTAAAATGAGCCCCTCTAATTCTAATTCAACTGTCCCAAACAATACTAGTCTACTACAGTACTACTACTACTTTAATAGTGATTACTACTTTCCTTATTTTAAAAAAAACAAAACAAAACCAAAAGATCATTCTCCAAATTATTTAGGGCTGCTGTCTGAAAGCAACACACCTTCCCTGCATTAAAAAATTTTGTGTGTTTTTTACATGGCGATTGTGAAATAGCATGGTACTGCCAAGTGTTATTATTATACCATATCCCATCGTGCATCGTCAACACAACGCGGGCATTATAATTACGTAATTGAAACTGCGTAGCACAGTACATCACAATATGAAGACAACTTTTGCACCAACATTGGGTCTTGAAAATTTTTTGTAACTTTGTACTGCAAGCAAAAGTGATGAAAACAAAGACAAACGCCAGCAGCAAACAATCCGGGCACCCCCCAATCACAGCAACCGACCCCACCCCAAAAGAAGGCCGGAACTCATATAATAAAAAATCTTCTGCTGTCGAGATTCTGCATTTTGGCGAAAGTTCAGTTGTCTGGATGATGTGTTGCTTAATAAATTTTAAACTATTTAAACTTTACTACCTTTTTTCTACAGTCATAAACCTGTAAGAAACGTTCTAATGAAAATATCAGCATCCACTACTCCAACTCTCAACCAAAACAAGAGTGCCTCCCTTTTCGAATCAACCTTAAAATTGACCCACGTGAAAACATCTCGAGATCACCTAGGGCCCATCCTAGTCTATCCTGGTTTCTCTTAAAGTAAGGTCCGCGGAAAAATTTAAAAAAAATATTAAAAGCAATACAGGATCTTTACGAAGTTCAACAAGAACTTTGATGATATAATTTTGCCTTGCTTTGTTTTTATAGATATGTTTTATATGAGTATATTTTATTATTTGCTTTGAAATTTGGATTTCTGGACCCACTACAAATACTAGGCCCTTATACATGCACAAAAAAGAAGCTTTCAATCCTTCGTCTAGTTGATTTTGCAGTTGTTAGTGGGTTAAAAAAATCTATCTTTTAAAATTAGCAGTTTATTGGCAATTTTACAATCAAACCCGTTCCTGGTGCTTTTAAACAAGCAGCCAAAAAAAGTATGTGTACATAAACACGATAGCCACGTTGAAATCTCAGTCCCTAAAACGGAAATCTCCGCTGGGATTAAATACAATCACAACAACAATCGTGATATCTCAGTGATGTGGTGATTGTAAGTTGATGATACATGCCCTTAAGCGGACAATTCTGGGTGGGACTATAATACAATCAAACAAACCAATGAATCTCTATCTCCAGTATTCTAAAATGTATAATTCCACTGAGCTCGACTTGGGCTAAGAAAAAAAATCTGAACACATCACTTCCTCTTCTGCGATCTCTTCACTGGGTTTCCTTTCTCACAAAGACTGGAGTATAAAATCAATTACCCTCTGTTTCAAATGTCTCCACAATCTTTCACCTCTTATCTCTGTAACTGTCTTCACCTGTACACTCCTCCGTTCCCTTCGTACAGCCGCATATACTTTGTGCTTTCGAACACCCAGATTCAAACAAACCACTTGTGGCCGTCGCTCCTTCTCTGTTTCGGTCCATCCACCTGGAATGACCTCCCTCTTTCACTTCCCCCAAAGCCTTCTTGATACCTTCAAATCCAGCCTCAAAAAACACTTTTTCCTACCTAGACTTCCCCCCACACATCTGTCACTAATTTTCAACAGCATCTTTCACCTTCTAAATTGTTCCGTGTTGTGTGTGTGTGTTTGGGGTGTGGGGTGCGGTGCGTTGGGGTGCGTGCGTACGTGCGCGCGCATGGATTTGAAATCTGTTGTTTATTATGTTTAAGGAGAGTTGCATGCCTGTAAATGATTGAGTTTCAAGCGCTTCGATTTGTTTTTGTTTTTTTACAAGATTCAGCCCTATATAAATTCCAAAATATTATTATTAATGGACTCTCCAGGTTTGATTTTTGAGACACGCTTTCTTGCCCAGTGAGGAAACTAACAAAGAAAAATGGGGAAATGAGAAGGATGATGAGAAGTAAAAGTAGTAGTAGTATAGTAGTAGCAGCAGCAGCAGCAGCAGCAGAGCAGCAGACGAAGAAGACAAAGGGGGAAAGAAGAAGAAAACATTAAAATATAATACTGACAAGTTTGGGGTTCTGAATGGTATGTTAACTGAACGAACTCGCCCGAATCCTTCTTGCATTAAAAGGTCGTCCATTCTTTTAGCACCAGTAGTATTTCCTCATACAGTTTTAGAGGTTGACAGCATCTGTTGATTTTTTTTTTGTCTGGAAAAATTTTGTTGGAGGTAGAGTGCTTCTGTTGGCTATATGAATTAAACCCCTGTGAAGAGTTCGATTTATGAGCTTTAATGGGTCAATAAGGGGTTTTTGCAGGGAGTGATATTGTTGTTTGAGCTAGTTTGCTGTGTCCCCCTAATATCATCAGTTTTTAATGCACATTGATTAAAAGTGGGATGAGATGATAATGAAAAATAATATTAATATTATTATACAACACCAACACTACAAACTCAACAACAACAAAAAATAATAATAATAATAATAATAATAATAATTTTTAAGAACAAAGCTCCTATGGGAATGCCAGGGGCCTGTTCAGTTTTAAATAGCGCTCCCATCTTCCGGAAGTTCTGTGCTAGGATTTCCCTCTTTTAAAAAAAAAATCCCTCTCTTTGGGTTTCTGTGTCCCATCTCCTTTATGTTCTGCCTGCTTGGTCCATTCTTCTGTCTTTTTTCCAGAAAGACTTAAAACATAGTAATTATCTCTCATGCGAAGTCGGATTTGCTGGGCCTGGCTTGTCAGGCGCTTAGGAGCAGTGCAATACATTATTGTTAATATTTCAACAACAGTAGTTTCTGTTGAATGTTCGACGTCGACGATAGAAGTAAGAACAAAGAATAGGAATTTAAGAAGTAGTAGTAGTAGTAGTAGTATGTAGTAGTTTTATAAAAATAAAAAATAAAATTAAAAAAAAATTAACTTCAAATAAAGGAAAACAAAAAAAAATGAAAAAAATTTTTAATTTTAAACCAATAACAATTTAAAAATTAAACAAGTTAAATAAAAAACATATTAAAAAACGAAAACCCCCCAAAACCCCACCACCACCACAAAACAACAAAAAAATTTAACTTTTAATAAATTTTTAAAAAAACAAATTAAAAAAACAAGGGAAAATTTTTTTAAACTTTTAAAAATTTTTTATGGAAAAAAAAACCAATTTTTAAAAACCCCAAAGGTTAACCACAAATGAGATTTTACCCCCTTTAAGGTAGCCCCTTTCCCCAACTGTGGGCATGGTTTAAATCAAAAGGCATGTGTGACCTGTTTAAAAATTCGTCATCTTTTTTCACCGGAATGCAAGGGGCCAACTTTCCCGAAATTTGATCGGGATCATTTTTTTGTATTCCTTTGGGACCTTGGTTGGGCCCTGGAGTGCATAAAGTTTTACTTACTCCGGGGGAAAGCTTTGCTAAAACGGGTCCCCTTGGTGGTACGTGGCCCCCGTCACACGTAATCTCAAACAAGGGGTCCCCTGTCCTCTAAAGGGGTAAGGGTAACGTTGAGGACACTGGGGGGGGGGGTAAGATTTAAATTTGAAGATTCCCACAATTTGTTGAAACACTTGCAAGGAGAAGAAATTTTACACGGGGAAGGGAGCTAAAAAAAAGTAATTGTTTTTCTGCCATGATTTCGAGAGACTGGCCACAGTTTGCTGTGGTATTGAAGATCATGTCTAAAATGTTTTGAGCACGGATGAGCCGATTTTTTTTTCATGCCAAGTATTCGTGTGCAGTTACTGCCATTTTTCCCATCCTGCCCTTGAGCGGGGGACTTATTTTTGGGGGGTAATTTTTCAAAAAACCTTTTGTATTGTTTAAAATTAAAACACGAGGAAAACAATTTGTCCCAAAAAGATCTTTTCATTCTTTCAATAAAGCCGTTTTTTAAGCAAATCACCACCGCTTCTTTTTGAAAAGATGAAAAATTAATGAAAAACAAATTTTTGTGGGATTCTGTGAGGAGACACCTTGGAAAAAGGCAGCTATTATCAGAAAACAGAGCTGACAGCAAGCGACAGGCAGGGAGTCTGGCACACTTCCTAGCCACGCAATGCGGTTATAGGTATAGTTTGTGTAGCCTGGTTTTTGTGAGTTTAAAGTCCCACTTTTTAAATGGCTTTAAGAAGATATTATTATTAAAAATAAAAAATAAAAATTTAAAAAACAAAGAGCCCTCCCCCCCTCCTCATCATCCATCACCAAACTCCCACCACCCAAATCATACGCGGAAGGTCACCTTTTAATTTTTTTCAATCCTCTCCCCTCTCCCCTCCTCTCTCCCCCCTCTCTCTCCCTTCTCCTTTATTGGACTTGCCTTGTATTTAAGTTTTAATGAGTGCCCTTTTTTCAATTTTTTAAAAATTATGTGAAAACAAGTATGTGTACCATTTGAAAATGTGAAATGTTTATCTTTATGATTATTAAGTTTGGTTGGTTATTTTTTTTCTTGGCTTTTTTGTTGTTTTTTGTTCTTTTTGTTTTTTCTGTTTTTCTCTTTTTTTTCTCTTTTGTTGGTTTTTGGTTTTTCCTTTTTTTGTTTGTTTGTTTGTTTTTTGGGTTGGGTTTTTTTTGGGGGGGGGGGGGGGGGGGGGGGGGGTTTAGGGGGGGTTTTTTTAGGGTTTTCTTTTTTAAATTCTTTCTTTTGGGGGGGGGGGGGGGGGTTTTGGGGGGGGGGGGGGGGTGTTTTGAAAAGGGGTTTTTCCCCTTGTTTTTTTTTTGGGGAAATATAAGTATTGGGTTTTATTTTTAAAATGTATCCCAACGGGCGGGGATGGATGTAAAAAAAAATGTGTGCTTATTCATATCCTTTTTGAAATAAAAGAATTTGTCAAAATTTTTTTTTCCCTTTTCCCCTCTCTCTCTCTCTCTCTCTCTCTCTCTGAGTTTTTTTCCCCCGAAATTTTTATTTTATAAGCGTTTTCCTTTGCTTGTATAACACAACGGTCCTAGCCAGACCAAAAATCTTCCCTTTTGCAGAAGAAACATCTTGTGGAAGGAAAAATCATCCCCAACAAAAAATGAAAGTTTTTTTTGCTGTGAAAACGATGTTAGTAAAATATCGGGGGGTGGAGGTGGAATAAATGCTGTTGATGGCAAAAAGTAAGTGCCAGACAGAGTTTCCCTTGCTAAATCGTGTGATAGGTATACCAGGCAGACACCGTTCTCATTTTTAGCAAATGCATTTTTTTTAGTAAAAGGGGAAAAAAAAATGGGTTCAATGTCGCGTGTATTTTTTGAGTACCAAAGAAAATATATTTACGCCCCCGTCTCCTTTTCAAATTTTTTTTTTTTCCCCCCCTCCCCCACTCCCCTCCTCCACTCCAATCCTCCCGGCCTTTTTTAATGGTAGATCTTTTTGTATATAAAACAAAATTTTAGCATTCTGGGGGGGAAAGTTGAAAAAAAAGTGCAGTGATATTTTTTAGAAAAACCGATGTTTATTTTAAAGGGGTTTTTTACTTTTGGGATATTTTTACTCTTAGTTAAAAATTTATTCAACAAGTGAAGTTTCTTGTTACTGTTTCAGACATGTATACAGATTTTTTAAAAAGTAACATTTAAAAAATTAAAATAGTTTAATAACTTAAATTTTTTAAAAGAAATTTTTTCTTTTGGACAAGCATCGTCAGCATGGTATATCCCCTCTGAGTCCCGCGAAAGAAGTGTACCCGTTTTTTAGCGGATTGATTCCCCCCGGGGGCCTGAAACCATGAAAATTTTAAATGCATTGCCTTCCTTCGTCCCACCCAAAAAAAGTGGAACGCGGCAAAGAGTGAGAAGCCCAAATATGGGTTGTATTTTAAGTAAGTGTGATTCTTTTGTTATTCCAAAATTGTTTTTAGGTGTCCTACTGTGAATATATTTGGATGTTTTTCCCTTTTTTAACCAGAAAAGGCCCCTAGAGCGGAGCTTGTCCCTTTTTGTAGCGTTAAGCAATGTGGTTTTTCCCCCACCCCGTGACGGACCTAGTCTGTCGCCAGATACTTCCCCCCGCAAATGGTACCACTGTCACCCGGGTGGAGTGGGAAAAATAGGAGGGAAAGGTCTTTCCCCCGGCACAATTTCCGGCCCCAGCGGGTTTGAACCCGCGACCCCTTTGGGGCCGAGTTGACGCCCCTAAACCCCCTCGACCACGGGGCCTCCCGTGAAAAAATTTCTAGGGAGTTTGTTGTATTTTATTTTCCCATTTAACTTTTTTAATGTCATGTATTCTAGAACTTTTTCCAGTGATTTTTCTTCTTTGACTAACTGCGGTGAAAAAGTTTATGTTGAAACTGGTCATTGTTTTGTATAAAAATGTTTGAAGAAAAAATGTTTGTTTAACCTTCGCTTCCCATCTGGCATATTTGGGTAGGGCAAAGGATTCTGTAATGTTTTTCAAGGGGGAAATTTTTTTGAGGTGATAATGAAAAGCAGATTGTTACTGTTTGGGGAATTGTTTTTGGAATATATAAAATTTTTGTCTTGTGCATTCCCTTACCAGGGAAGGTGGTTAAATGCCTGGTCTTTTCCGTGTTTTTAGACTTTGTGGAGGTCTCCCCCCTTGGCCTCAGCTACCCATTCCGACTTAGAAACAGCCCTTTCATTGTTTTTCCTAAGGGTGTGCTTGTGTTTCTGTAACCCATTGATAGCTGACGAATTCTGACCTTTAAGTGCAAAAAGGGGATGAAATTTTGCATACCCTGTTTTCTCTCACAAAAGTAGAATTAAGGCACGGGGAGGGGTTTCCCCTTGAAAATTGATGTGGGGGATTGCAAATGTCTTCAACCCTTTATTTTAAATCGAGGCCCAGATTTGACCCCGGACTTTATGGGCCCCCGGTTTTAAGTCAAACAGTCTGAAATGGACTGTAGATAGTGTCGTCAGATTTATAAATACTTGGGTCTGCTTGAACAGAATTTTCCAATTCAAGTTAGTGAAAAAAAAAAAACAAGGCTCTATTTTCAAGTAATTTCTAGAGCGAATGAAGGAACACAGCTTCTTGCATATGTAGTATCCTTTAAAAAGTAGAAAGCGAAGTAGGATTATCCGATTTGTTGTAGGGTAGCCTTGCTTTTTTAATTTCAGTGAAGTGTTTTACAAAGAAAAAAAAGGATTCAGTTCATGTCCTGAAGTTAAAACTTTGGGTTTGGGCACTTTTGTGTTTTTGTGTGGGTTTTGTGTGTGTGTGTGTGTTTGTGTGTGTTCGATTTTAGAACTGTCCAAGGGGGTGTGAAATCCGGGGTGGGCGATGACCAAGGTGGTGAGGGGGTCAAAGGGGTTCTATGGGAATAACGCTGCAAAAACCCCCCATCTTCTCCCCCAACTCGTTGGTTGTAAGGTCGTCTCCCCCTCCCTCCCTCACTCCCTCCCTCTCTTTTCTAGAGTTTGTATTTCTCTCACTGAATAAAATTATTAGTGATTTTTTAATATTTTTTATTAGTAAGGCACCGGTAAGAAGAGAATCGGGTCTCACGAAGAAACCAGTCTTTTACTTTGTTAGGTGCTAAAAATTATGAATGCACATTCTTGGTGCAATGGATTCTTTTTATTTTGTTTGGCAGTGGAATGTATGTGTTTGTGTGTGTGTGTGTGTATTTATATATTTAATGACTGTTTATAGTGAGAATGGGGTCATCGAGAGGAAATATTCTTTTAATTCTTTTGGGTGAAAATGAACATGCAGTGACTAGTCCATAATTGTTTATAAATTGAAGATATGATGGACATTGGGCCACGAGAAGACTATTCATTTATTTGTTTGGGTTGGTTATAAATGCGAATGGGATGTTCATGATCGTTTTGTGTAAATGATCTGTCTTCTTTGAATGGTGGGAATGTTGCGAATCTCCAGTGGTGCCAGCTCACCTGTCCAGAACATTCAAGGGCTGGACCTCAGCTGCTGCGTCCCTGAGAAGTGTCCCATGAGTCGCCTCCAGAAACTCCTCAGCAATGGCCCGCAAGCTGGCGGAGAGTGTTGGGGTGAAGTCTGTCAGCGCTGTTGGCGGCTGCTGCGGCTTGTGGGAATCCTGTCCGTTCATGTTGGTTGTGGTAATCCTGTCCGGCATGTTTGTGTGGGGAATCCTGTCGTATGTTGGTTGTGGGAATCCTGTCGTCATGTTGGTTTGTGGGAAATCTCTGTCCGATCATGTTGGTTGTGATATGATTAGGAGTTCTCTCCTGGTCATGTGAGATCATCAAAGAAATGAATTAAGGGTATGGGGGGGGGGGAGAAGGGGGGAGGGCAAAGTGAAGAGAGACTGCTGTATGATAAAAAGTTATTGGTTTTTGATTTGATTGTTGAAGTCTGTTCACTTTTTATTCAAAATTGATTTGTTTTTAAATAAAACCCCAAAAACAAACAACAACACACACACATGCATGTCAGGCGTGAATGCATACACGCCGCACGCATGCACCACATGCTCACGCCAACGCACGACAAGCTGCGCGGCACACACACTAAACCACACACACCCACACACACACACACACACACACACACACACCCACACACACACACACACACACACACACACCAGGCGGCAAGAGCAGAAGTAAAGGTTATTACATTACTGGTTGAAATATAAACATTGGACCGGTGAGTAGTTATTATGTTTTTGGCATTTCCCAGTTTACCCATGTAGGAGGTCATGCAGACTGTGCACTTCTGTGTCACTGATGCACCTTGAATGTGCGAGACAGTCAGTACTTTCTGGAGAGGGAAGTTATAGGTGTATTGTTTGCAAGTACCTCGCCGTGTAGGCAGACATACTCAGGGCTTCGAGGGACTGTTTATCTCCTTTAACCCTCTTGTCCCCGATCCGCGCTAGCCGACACGTAACCGGAGTGCTGCGTAGATTCATTACGAGCTTAGCCGACAGTTTTGGTGGCTGCCCACTGTGGGCCAGTACTTTTCATCACACACCAGATCTCGTGTGTGGTTTCAACTATGTGTCTGAAAATTTGGTGGGCGAGCAGGGAGGGTGTCAGAGGGGAATTTTGGTGCTGTGATAAATTTTTTTAGGGGGGGGGGGGGGGGGGAACCCACTAGCATGGTTGTAGTGGGGAGGGAAGAAGAAATAACAGCCAGCGACCGGACCGCTTTTCAATGGTGCGTGTGCGAAAAAAAATGGGTTTCTTTAGTCACCAGACGATTCATCTGTTAGCGAGACCGAATAAATTGATGTTATTGTCTGGCTGTAGAAACATTGTTGAACGAGAATTGTTAAGTGGTCCGATATTAACGATTACGAGGAGAGAGGAAGGAAAATGCTGCAGTTAGGGAAGAGTGAGCCAGAAAATAACGTGCTACACGGCACATTCCTGACTATGTCACACACGATGTGAAGAAATTTGACCTCCGGCCGGTCCGCGCATAGACGGCCTTGAAAACGATGCCTTTTGACTGTTTTCCATTATTACCACACTTTTGCTTTGAAACTGCAATGGGCAGAAACGAAACAGATTGTGATAATGGAAATAGCAAGAAGGAAAATAATTTGGTTCTACGTCTGCAAGGCTCGACAGGTGAGAGCAATGGGTACCCCCCCTCCCTCCCCACACACAAAATCCATAATTTTTGCTTTTTGTGATGTGATGTGCGACCTGTGCACCACTCCGACTACTTTGAGACTACCAACATTAAATTGTGTAGAGTAACAAAAGTCTGTGTTGTTTCGAATTTGTCCACCTGTGCTTGGACAATGGTGACAGTCATGTACAATAATACACTCTGTATTAATTAACAAAATGGTGGTAGACACGCAGATATGCACTGCAGTATAAAGGTCACAAGTTGCTTGAATGTGGACTTGTTTTTCAAAAGGAAAAATAGTCAAACAAAACTTCTGTCTCCTCGCAGAACATACATAAAACTACAGGTGCTATGGGGACATTGTGTGGACACATCTGAAAGTCTATTGCACATAACCTATTGGTACAACACATATGTGGGTATCACTTCCTCTATTCGACACTAATTTGCTTGAAAATATTGTCAAATCCATGCAGGTTTGTGTTGAGAGATAGGGTAAAAGCCGTGTCAAGGCTCAACCCCTTACTGTTTATCCATAAACCAGGCAACTTTTGGTCCGATTCGGCTTCATTTATCGAACCAAAAACTTGCATAGTTTTATATAAAAACTAAGCAGTTTACCTTGACTCGGCTTTTACCTATCTCTCTACTAAAATGAAAGTAATACTATTTATTTTTGTCTTAGAATATGACCTCACACAAAATGCCACCACCTTGTCAGGACACTCTAAAAAAAAATTGGAGACTAGAGGGTGATTCTGGTACACAGAAAAAAAGAGTTGAGACGGAGGAAAGGAAATGCGGGTAGGAGGACCCACCACACCGCGCCCGCATGCTTGAATGACACACAGCACGTCGTCGACCCTCAACACACGTTAGAGCGCCAAATAGGCTTTGACAACTGAATACGGGATTTCAATAGTAAGCGCTAGGGTGTCTCGCCCCGGTAAGACATTTCTAGACTTGTGTTACTTACCTTTCCCAATCACAAGACTAGATAGAATCAGCTGATTAGTAACAGTGACGACATTTCCGCTCAGACTCTATGTGTTAGCAAACGAGCTAGCTGTCTTGTCATTTCGCCAGTCTTCAAGTGTGAAGCAGTGCAGTGAAGGTGCGAGCTTTTCTTAAAAAAGTGTTTGGAATTTATTTACCTGTACCTTGCTTAGTTTGTTAGGTATGTCAGATTATTTCGTCAGAATCAGACCAACCTTCACCCTACCTAAAACACAGGATCTGCGAGTTCTCCAATGAAGATTATGCTTTAATCAGCCTCAGGTGCTGTGCCCCAATAACGAAATGTGTGGTTCTAAAAAAATAGAGAAACGGTTACGCGATCCGTGGATCTGTCTGACTGCACCTTGACTTTGTATCTAGTGTATATAACGTTTTTCACCTGCTATCAATGCCTGTTCGTCGCCTGCCAGCCTGCACTGTTAAAAAATAAGCTATTGGGTTTTACACTACACCGTATTTAGTAGGCTGGTCTGTTTTGAGTATTTAGTTTTATATGCTTTGAGCTTCTGGAGTTTTAGTTTTTATTCTTTCTCTTTCTTGTTTCCGTCTTGGTAATAACATCATTCTCCGAAGGCAATTATTAAACCCACCTCTGTCTTTCATGTGAAAAAAAAATTACAACGACTTGATTGTTCACGGTAATCTTTTAATCTGTCTATTATATTTTTGTGTCAGAACCAACAGATATTGAGCATGTCTCCCATGAAGCAAGCTTAAACAAATATTCCTTTTCTTGACCAATGTCACCGCTCTGCTGAGCAAGCAGTCGTCTATTAAGGAAAAGGGTTGCCTATTTTCAAAGAGCCTGTAATGTCTTTCTAAACACTCGCTTAGCCTGTCAGAGGATTAACTATAATATATTTCATCTGTCCAAATAAATTTTCTCTCTCTGTATGTTTTAATGTTGTTGTAGTGTTGGAAGAATATAACAATGAACTCGAACTGATTTTTGTACAATGTTTTGTAATTAAATCTAAAACAAATACATGTCCTTGCACAGCCAGTTCTGCCCGCCATATTTAGAGGCAGTGAGCTTCTTTTGGTTTAGAAAAAACGTAGCTGGTCATTAAGTAAACAACTTCTTTTAGTCTATTTCACCTTCTATGGTTGATGTGTTTTTGATCCATCACTACAAATAGTTCATTTTTAAGGGTCATCACTTTTCTTTATTTTATTGCTCTTTCTCTATTTGCTTAGTTATTCTTCTGAGCCGTTTCAATGGTTTCTGAACCATGCACAGCTTATCTCATCTGGTTGATCTTAAGCTCAACCCACAATGCATATTTAGATGTTAGGTATCATTAAGCCTAACATATGTAGATGTAAAGATTTGCTTGTAACACAGTTAGGGTATTGTTCGTTGGACCAGACAGAACCAAAGTATTTTCTTACCTCATAAAGTGTTGATATGGTAAATAAACGGAGGCGTAGATTGATTTGGTTGCCTTCTATAGTACATGATAAATGTTTATACCGGGATTAATGAACCTCTCACTTAATCTGGAAAAGGGGGTGGCTGGTTCTTCAAACAGCATTAATATTCCTTTTAATGATCTTGCTGGAGTGTTCAGATTTATGTTCCACACAGTATCTGCTTTACTCTTCATTAATGTGCTATGGTTAAGGACTCTTTCATAATAGATAGCAAGCCTTGACTGATATTGCTGTGCAATCAAGCGTGCAAGCTCTGGGTGATTGACAACATCATACTCTAAAGATATACTAGATATTTTGTACTTTGCGTCAGCGTCACTGGATGTAATAACACGAGCACTGTCATTAAAGGTCAGCTCATATGACAGTCTGTCTCTGAGTGCGCCCTGATAGTAAGGCATGTGAGAGCTGAGCAGTTCAAAGTCAAGAGGAATACAAAACCTGTTACCATAGGCTTTTGCTATGGCAGCATCTTTTTTCCTGTTTCCCTTATCAGCAGAATCTACTCTGTGTTTTAGCCCCTCATCATCCTGTATGCCTTGATAAATAAGATCATCTCTTTTTTCTTTTGTCATCCATAAATCAGTATAGATCAAGAATATGTCGGCATTGTTTAATGACAGTACCTCTCTGCCTTCTAGCTTGACACTAATCTTTTTTATAATAGCCCTACCTAAGTTTGCTACCACACTTCTGTTTGGATCATCTTCAGACTCTAGTTCAATCTGAAAAGCAAGCCTAGTTGTGCCTGGAACAATGACATCATCTTTTCCTAAATTAGGAAACCTAACAGTCAGAATCTGATTTTCATCAATAGTGGAGGGGTTGTTTGTAATAACGATTGTCTGTCTGTTTCCTTTAATGCCTAAGGGATCTTTTAAACGTCTGTATGGATCAAGGATTGCTCCAAATGTTTGTTGCGCCATCTTTTTTCTATAAGTAGCAAAATAAAAAAAACAATAATAGAATAATGGAAGACTATGATATAGATATGGATGATGTGTTTACGCCAGCTGATGATATGGGTGAAGCGGCAGCCTCTGTAGCACCCTTGCATTCAGTCAGAAGAGAATTATTAGAAAGCAGAGTTAAAGATTTTCACACAAGTTTGGGACAACCAACAGCCAGAAGTACTAGACCATACTGACTATGATATGGACAACAAAGACAATCTGTATGCTGTAACTGACACAGGACAAAAGGTTTTATTAACAAAGAAAAATAACCCCCATCAGTTTTTAGCAAAAAATACACTCAAGCAGAGACTAAGTGTTGCTATGCAGAGAAAACTTGGTATTAGTGATGCACTAACTACTAACAGACTGCCTACACAAGCTGTTGCACAACTACAAAATGCTGAACAAAACCTACCAACAAACATTGAAAGTCTACCACTTGAAGACCTAGCACAGTCGGCAAACACAACAACTGAAACTATTCTAGAGTTGGAAACTAGCTTCACACAAGCAGACGAAGACACAGCACTGAAAACAATAAATGATCAACCCCTACCCATGCGAGAAATAATGGGGCTCAATCAAGCACTACAGAGTATTAGAGGCGAACTGATAAATAATTTAGCAAAGCTAGGCGATGTAGACTCACGCATAGAACTAGAAAAGAAAAAGCTAGCAGAAGCAGACGATGCAAATCTTGACCAGGAAGTAAAAGAAAGAATCACACAGCGTCTAAAAAATCTGCAAGATGAACGCCAAGCAAGATTAGAGGTCTTAAACAATAACAGACAACAACTACAATCTCAGGTTAGCAGAATAAAAGAAACAATCCACCGCATTCTTTATGAAAACACAACACTAGCGAAAGAATCCGTACACTGTTTCGCGAGCAAGGCATAACACTTGTCAGTATAATTACAGCATTGGGTTTCGCTTTTAGCACAACTTGTGTATGCGCTGACAGGAAGCACACTTCGGCCCACCACCACCACCACCACCTTCCGCACCCACAGGCACAGGCTGGGTTAGGAAACAACTCGCCACTTAGCTGACCTATTAAAAAAATTAGCCTACAAAGTTGGCGATGCACTTCCTGGTATAATTGGTTCTGTTGTTAGCTGGCTATTATCAACAGCAGGTAAAGTTGTAGGATTTATGGCAGAGCATTTGTGGGCGTTACTGGTTTTAGTTGTTGGTTTTCTTCTTTCTAAAATAAAGATAAGCAAGGCCGCTTAAAACAAGTATACTTGTTAAAGCAGTTATTTCATCATAGTGACTGTCTCTTACAAGGGGATATATTTTTTTTTTTGCTCTGAGGTTGGTGTAGTTTCTTTCCCTTGTTGTTTGCTTCTGTTGTGTGACTACACTTTTGTGCTGGTGTATTGTTTACACTTTCATTTTTTTCCAAGCTGCACATCATCTCCAGCTATAATAATATTGTTGTTGTAGTTTGTAATTGTTCCTTTTTGTAACTGCATGTTGGAAGGCAGCATATATAAACCATGTCCTATAGCAAAGTCTACCTTAGACCGTGCATAGTGAAGAACATCTTGATAATGCTTGATGCTTGATGGTTTGGTCAACAGCCGAGTTAATACTGTCTTCAAGATTTGCTAGAAACTGCTTCTGTGCATCAAACCAGTGCCCCCAATAATACTTGATCTTGTCTGTGCCTGTGCACCAAGCAAGCACCACACATAGGTCCGAACAGAGTCATTAATCCTCTCTAATCCTGGTCTTGTTAACCCTTCACTCTTATCAAGAATAAAGTCGTCCATGCATACATGTGCATTTGCTCTATTGAACCATGAACAACTCTTGCACCGTGTGAGAAAGATGTATTTGGCGGCCACCAGTCATAGTTATACCTCCTGTGCACACCCCACAAATACAGAGTCCCCATGCCATGATTTTTGTCCTGTGCTTGTCTGAATGCAGTCTTAGAATCAATATTAGAACTCATTGCACAGCCTCTCATACGCCTTCATGTTAATCCTACTATTAAAGGGATTGAAGTTACTATCAGTGGGCAGTGGGACCTGCAGCTCAGATAACACACGCCTAAACTGATAGTACACATGAAACCTGTACACAGACTTTACTAACTGGTTTGGATGGTTCATGTGGTCAGCATATGACACACCACAGCCTGTAGTTGCACAGTGGATAGCAAAGTTTAAGTGGTTTTGATAGAACTGTATAGGATTAGAACAACCATGCTTTCGCGTGGCATCATCCTTAATTGGTGGGTTTAAGTATGATTTCAGTGGGTTGGGAACTTTACTTCGAAGATCATGTCTCTGACACAGCAACATCTAGCTTATCTAAGAAACCATAGTCTTTGGGTTTTTAAATGAGATCCAGCCTATTTTGCTTTTTTAAAAATATTTATTACTTATTATTCTATAGAGATAAATGTTATAACCCAAAAAGATTCAGTCAGGTGTACTTTAAACTAGCCAAATTTCCTTTTTGAAAACCGCTTGTCAATTTTAAACAGTTGCTTTGCAGGGTTTCTACAAAGTATCATGGACAACATCAAAAAGCAGCAACAACTGGAATAAATAAACCTAAAACTAACGTTTAAAAATTTATGTCAGAAGTTTATTATGATTTCTGCACATGGAAAACTCTTCAGCTAAGTTCACACAAAACCACGTGGAGTGACGAATGCTTCATCCTCCCCTTCTGATCTCTTAAGAATCCTTCCCCAGCAGAGCAATGTAAACTGTGAACTGCCAGTCACAATAGCTTTACTACACTTCAATTCAAAGACAGCTAGAAGAAGGCTTCCATGAAACACTCTGTAAACAAACAAAATACATACTACAAGAACAGTTTGACAGAAAAAATTTACATATTACATTAGAAATAAAAATACTATAAATACTAATAATATATACGTACACCATGTCACGCGTCCTGTAATAAGAGCACCTGAAACATGCCAAACTATTGAGCTTTAAAGATCTTGGTGAATGTACAAGAGTTTGAGAAATGGGGAATTTGTGGAACGTTTATACGGCTTTTGAGTATACAACTGATTGATACTACAAGCGTACAAGGCAAATACAAAATCTAAGAAACCTCCTTCTGTTATGTTTCCTAAACTTGTAAACAGTTTTGCGTAATGTTTTACAAGCTGTAAGCATTAGCAGATGATGATTTTATTTTACAAAGTAACATATAAAGCTTAATAAATGGCACTTCAAACCAAGCATCGACTGGCAGATCAATTTGAGTTTATTAGTCCATACACTCTCTATTCACCTGACAGAACTTTCCGTAAAGCCATAAATGCTGGACCAGTAACATAGCACTAGCCTAATCAATCAGCTAGCAGGAAATGAAAGTAGAGACATAATAGCATTACGAATAAGAACATCGTTACTTGCTTCATAGAAAAGACTCGTGACTAAACCAAACAACCACCATTCTACGATTCCTTCCATACTTCCTCTGGATGATCAGTACACATTTGTGTTTGTTCTGGTTGCAAGAGAAGAAAGAGCTTCTTCTTGTTCATTGCGGTTGGGATTACTAATAACTGAAAGACCTCGACTCGATGCCCACACATTTGCTATTGCTATCCGGAACAACGGCGGTGAACAATGACCCATTGAAAGGGAAACGCGATTCCAGTAAAAAGTCAACTTGCTCCTAGACCCACCACAGCTAACACAATTAGCAATCCCCTCATCTACACCACATTGAACCTCGTTGCAGAATATTACTACAGATGTTGTACTTCCGACAATCAATACAAGCGCGTTTACTGAATGAATACCAATAAAAATTTACACACATTTTTTTAAACAGTATAAGAAGAAGATGACGACCGCTAAATATCCCAAAGTTCCTAGTGCACAACCAGATCCTGAACCTCTTAATGATAATGCTAAAACCTATCGTTTGACAATAAACATTACACAGATGCAGCATGACATTTGAGCAACAACTAGAAAAGTATACAAAATGCAGGCGTAGGTACCAGATCAGTCATTTACTGTGTCTTGAGCCTTACTACAGGTACAGCACCTCTGTCTCCGCCGCAGCCAGGAACAGCATGTGCTCACTGACACTGGAATTGCTTGCTCCTGCATCAACATAGCATTGGGCTCAGTTTCAATAACACAGGAGCCTGTTCATGTTTGTCACATCAGTCTTTTCGAAGAAAGGTTGTGCGTAAACTAGAAAAACTGATGCTATTGTTGCCTTGACATTAGCCCAGCTAAGCACATTCGGGGCAGACTCATTATTACAAAAAAGCCTAACAGATTCCACAATATCAGAAGAGTAGTTCAAACACTTTCAGGATGACTACGATGACTACAAGCGTCCAAAAGTTCGACCCTCCAGAACTAACAACTCAAAGCTAACCTGTGACTTATGACTCAATAAAAAGGAAACATAAAAAAGGGTATCTGCTTGGGCTTGGACAATACTCAGCTGAGTATCTATTAAGGAGCTAAGAATTACCTGTGGTAGATTCACTGCTTTCATACCGTACAAAAACAAAAAAAACAAGAAGCAATAAATTAATTAATTTTTTATTTTCTTACTTTTGATTAGAGATTTTAGGTTGAGGCTCATTATTGACAAAGTGGTTTCAGACAATAGAAGCTGAGGGTCACAGACAGAAACTGTTGAACAAAGCAATCAAGAAGCATATTGCACAATTACCAGACAAGATAACAATCGAACCACCAGTAAAGGTACAGTTGGTTGCTGAAATTCTATACAACACATGCAAACAAAGGAAAGAGAACTAACTGTTCATGTGTCAACATCACAGCAAGCACGAACACACTTTAGGAGCTTAATCAAGTATGGGCAGAAGAGTTGATGCGTAACTATTGAGTATGCAGCAGAGCCAGCAAAATGAGAGGATCAGGAAGGACAGTTGGTAAGGTTCTCAACGTGGAACTAAGCAAACAAAGTTTAGACCATTGTGTAGAAGTTACATTCCCTGGTCACAAGAAAATAGTTGCTAATAGAGCTGAGTTGAACATACAGAACAAAGATTGACAAGTGTTTTATAGGTATGTGCGTCTTGGCTAAGCTGGTTTCATGGTAACAAAGAATGCAGAGAGAGTGTCATACTATATGAACATTGCAACAAGCTAACTTCACAGGCATTTGACTTTCCTGTTGGAGTGAATGACATATGATCTCTTTGAGAGAACTACTAATCCCCCAATCAGTTTAATGTGTAACACTTGGGATGATGAATGCTGGCAGTACTTCTGTGGATAAGACCACTTAGGATATCAAAAAGATCTCCAACAATAGGTAATCCCGACAAGAACCATGTTGATCCTTTTATTAATCAGCACGAAGCATCCCCACGGGGTGGCGGAGCCACCGGTCAATCACATACACTAATTAGAACAATGAGGTAGACTATATGGCACAGGCGACAGACAACACATCAGCACAAACAAAAACAGTACACAAATAGCCAGAATAAAGGAAAGAAATTTAAACAGAAAGAACAAGAAAAATAGGAGAAAATCATCATAAAGACCTGCTAAACATAAAAAACAACACACAAGGCTGAGGCACCCCAAGCCCCCCCCTCCCTCCCACCCCCCCCCGTCCACCTCCGTCCCCCCTAGACAACCCCCTCTATCACCCTCCTCCCCCACACACGCTCCCCCGGCCTTCCCTCCCTCCCCCAATGCTTCCATCCCCCCTGCACGTCCCGCGCTTAACCACCTCTTCCATCCAAAAACGTTTCACCTCACCACACCCCCCAACTCCGCCCCCGTACCAACTACTCCCCCTCCCTTACTACCCCCCCCTCCACCGCAGTCCCAGCTCCGAGCCCCCACCCATACACACTCTCAGCTTACGCTCCGCCCCCGACCCTGAGATACTTCCCTTTCCCCAGTCCTCCCCCTTCCTTCTCCCCTCCAAGTCCCCCCCACTTCCCATCTCAAAACCGCTCCATTCGGGCCCGCCCCCATCCTCCCAAGCTCGGTCCCCCTGCGTATCCCACCACCACAAACCCTAAAATCCCACGCCCTCTCCCCCCCCTCATCTCTTTCCGGCCCGCCCTCTCATAGCCTGGCGCAGAATTCCCCCACCTCCCCAGTTCCCATGCCCCGCTGCCAGCCTCCTCTCCCCCCGGTCAATCTCAACGACACCCCTCCCATTGGCCCTTCACCCCCCCCCCTCCCCCCTCCCCACCCTCCCCTGTTCCTCTCCCCATCCTCTCCACCCCCGCCCCCACACACCTCCCTCTACCGCCTCCCTGGCTCCCCCCTCCCCCCCCGTCTCCTCCCCCCTCCCCCTCCCGTCCTAAAATCCTGCCTCATCAATGTAACGAAACCCCTCCTTAGCCAGCATCACTGCACACCCCCCTGCCCTCACAAGAACTGCGCTAGAATCCGCACATTACCAGACCAAGTACCCTCGCAACCTGGAAGCCAACGAGGATACATCATGAATAAATAAAATATGCAGAAGAGCCCACTGTAAGGTGTATTCTGACTTCGCGACTCTATCATAGGTACTATAACCAAGTGGCCAGCACCAGAACATCAACCTAACACTACACAGGGGGGGGTCAAAATCAATCAGACCAGTTCCATTAGCAACAATTGTTTTTTAGATCTGTGACGGTGGACACACAGAACCATTCTTGTAATCGAGGACCAGACTCAGCTAAGCTTTTTCCTTTAACACATGAAATCAATACACAGCCATTCATGCTCAGCATCTAAACTAACAAGATATTAACATGACAGAAGAGGAACAGGAGCAGTAGTACTGCAACACATGTTGTTGGAAAAGTTATAATTAAGAATACACCACCAGAAGTGCCCTACAAACAAAACAGGTCAGAGATCATTGTACCACATCAGTGATAAGAAATAACGCGGAGCAGCCACTTAGTAAAGTAGTAAATCTACAACTAAAAGTAGAAGTAAAGACATGGAAGCTGCCAGTCATTTCTATTCACACTCTTCGAAGGTTAAGACTCGCACTAATTTATGCAGGCAGTAACTGATGAGTATAAGAGCTTACTGCATTGCACAGTTCATCAGAGAATACCTGACCTTTTACAACATGAACTCGCTGTCCTTCTTTGATTCCTGCACCTTATGACATCTGATAGGGATCACTAGAGATCCTTGACTTCATCGTTGGGGTACTTGCTCAATTACAGAAAAATACTTCGACACAAATCCGTGCGTAAAAGGCGACTAAACCTTATGAGTACATGGACTCTGGGAAGCTTTGATGAAGAAGAGCTGCCCCAAAAGAAGCATTCTCAGCAACTGACAGGCAAAGGAATCAGTGATGAATGACTATCAGATGCTCAGTGGCATGGCAAAATGAGTTCGACGATGGCATTATCATGGATCAGTATCTACTTGCTGATGCATGTTTGCTTGCTGATGTCTTTGAGAACATACAGAAAGGACCGGCATGAAACATTATTGGACTTAGACGCATCTCACTATATTTACAGCAAGGAATGTCTTGGGATGCTTTCTTGAAGTTTACTGGGTGAGATTGATTTGTTGTCTGACTGCCAATGCTCCAATGATTGAGGATGGTCTGCGTGGTGGCATCAGTATGGCATCACAAATTACTGTAAGGCAACAACAAATATTTAGAAGACTATGATCCTAGCCAAAGCTTCTAACTACATCATGTACTTGGACGCAAACAATCTGTATGGATGGGCGATGTGTCAGTCACACACTAAGGAACTTTCAGTTGTTTAATGGTCCTTTTGCTGTTGATGAGACTCTAAAAGCGTTGTCACAAATGGTGCCTGATCAAGCACTAGGTTGGATCTTAGAAGTAGATTTAGTCTATCCCCATGAACTACATGATGCGCACAATGACTACCAATGGCTGCAGAAAGGCTCAAAACATCTCCAAAAGAACCACCAAAGCTTGTACCAAACTTAAATGACAAGAGCAAGTATGTTTGTCACTACAGACTGCTACAGTTCTACCTAAGGCATGGGTTAATTCTTACTGCTGTTCATCGTATCATTGTGTTTGACCAAGAGCAATTCATGAAACCATACATCATGAAGAACACTGATCTGAGAACGAAGGCAACCGATGCATCAGAAAAGGATTACTTCAAGCTCATGAACAACAGCTGCTTTGGTAAAACAATGGAGAACCCACACAAAAGAAAAGATGTTAGATTAGTCACAAAAGAAAATGAAGCCATAAAGCTAACATCAAAGCCAAGCTATCAAGACTACAGGCAATTCCATGACAGTCTGTATGGCATCATGATGAAGAAGTTGCAGGTTAAACTAGACAAACCAGTATTCATTGGGTTTAGTGTGCTGGAGCTGTCAAAGCTGTTGATGCTGGAGTTCTTGTATGATTACTTCAAGGCTAAATATCCTGCTGTAAGGGTCTTGTACACAGACACAGACTCTTTCATCCTAGACATACCCACAGAAGATATATACAAAGACCTTGTAGAGGACGTAGCGCTGGGATCAGAGTCATGGTATGACACCAGTGATTATCCAAAAGACAGTCCCTTGCATTCATCAGTAAACAAAAAAGTTATTGGTAAGATGAAGGATGAGATGAACGGCACTATTATCAAAGAATATGTTGGGCTGAGGGCCAAGATGTATAGCGTTGCAAGCCAGACAGGTGTTATAAAAAAGGCAAAAGGTGTTGGCAAACAGGTGGTCAAAACAAGCATCAGTCATGATAACTACAAAGAGGCTCTCTTTGAAGGTAGAGTATTTCATCATGACAACCCAAAGCTCTGCTCAACCCTGCACCAAATCAACACAACTGTGGTTAGAAAAAAGACATTGATTGCGCAGGATACAAAACGAGTATATTCTTCACCAGAGCACTCATACGCACTTGGACACTGGAGAACAAAGTAATTAATTAATTAATTTTTTTTAACATTTATATACGAGTTAAAAATTTTGATTGAGACTCACAATGGATTGTTTACTCTTTATCAAATACTATGGTAGTGGTACAATGCCTCGTCTCTGCTTTTACAGTGCTGACATTCTAGAAGACTTTGGTGAGCAAGTAGAAATAAAACTTGATCATGGCACAAAAGAAGAGGTGCTAAATAATATTCTAGGAGTTGTTAGTATGATGAGAGAGTGTCCAACCCACTTCAGTATTATCAAAGATGTTCCCATAAATTGTAGTAACAAAAAACAGTTAGATGAGACCATACAGTCACTTACTTCTGATGAAATAGTAGCCTACCTTACTGAAGCGGGACAGTATTAGGTGGCACTAGCTGCAGTTCCTCTCTAACAAAAGCCCGCTGTGGTGCAGGTAATGACAAATAATAAATAGGAGGATCCATCTCCACAACTTTTTTTATTTCATAAGTGTCTATGCTCCAGATGGGATCTGTTGCTCGTTTGTGACTGTCGCTGGCTTCAGCTTCTCCAGGAGCATACAGATATCTCAGTTTCTTCCCAAAGGGTATTAGTGGTTGCTTAGAAGGTGTTGTTTGGATGTGCTGCTGTATTGTTTTATGTTTGATGGCGTCCACAGGTTTTAACCCTGTGGCTTTAGTTATCTCAGAGTTCATTGCTCTCAAAACTGCAGGCAGTCTTCTTACCCACTCTGTATTTCGTGTGCCTGGGATCATGAATTTCTTGGTGGCTACTGATATGCAAACAGTCTTTCTTGCTAACAGCTTGTTAAAGCTTTCAAACCAGTGCTTGAGATCTGTGGTTGCCTGGTATACCTCTTTTTATTTGCTACTCCATGCTTTAGTATAACAACTGAAATAAATGCTCCTTTAAACTCTTTTCCATCATCTACACTGAATAAGTCTCGGGATATTTTAGTGGGCCCCCCGATATAGATTTCTTGCAAAGCAACTGCAGTTGCCGTGGCACTCTTTTTTCAGTAAGGGCTCGCATCTTTATACCTAGAAGCTACGGTCCACTACAGTAAGGCATACTTATACTCTTTCTTCTGAATGTGTCTTGTGGGTAAGTATAAAAGGTTCTATTTGGTGAGTTTCATTTGGCTTCATGTTGATGAAGGAGGGTTATTAAATGCGCCTTGGTGAAGTAAATAGATCTGCCATATTGCTTGTTTAGGACAGCCAACTTCTTTGCCTCTTCAGAAACTTACTCTGCATGCGATGCTCAGTATATTAATAGCCGCCTGTCCTTTCCTGTACCCTTTTGGTGTTGTAGTAGATCGTAGCAAGTTTAGCATCCATTGTTCTAAATATAATAAGTAAAAAAATTGCTGTTGGTTACCAACCTTCTGTGCTAAGAGTTACTTTTGTCATGCCTCCACAAAAAGCTAATCTCGCCTGTCTTCTGGGTTCATGGAGTGCTGATATATATCTCGAAAGCTGTGGCTTTGTAATGGAGCATTTTTGGTTTGCTGTGAAGTCACGAAAGGTAGCTGTACTCTATTTTATATCAGTGCCCAGCCGTGTGCACAACATCAGAAAATTGTTTTTGCAGCATGTCCTTGTTCACGAAGGATTTTCATTAATTAAAGTCTAACTGGAGCAATTCTTTGTCTTTCGTATTCTGCCTGTCTTCTGTTAAGTTGTTTCTATTGCTTTATCAGTCTCTCTTTATTCGTCTGTATGAAGGTTAGAAAACAAAGTAGTTGCTGCCTGTAAAAGCAAGTGGCGATTAACTACGGCAACACCAACCATCATCACTAAAGGAAAGCCATTTTCTATTTATGGAATAATATTTTCTGGAAATGTATTCCCTGCATTTACCAGGAAGTTTTTGTAGCAATGGAGGCTGTTACAACCACAACTAGCTTGGCGTGTCTTCAAAGTCTAGTTTCCCTAAATCAGCAGGCATCATTTTAGAAGCTCTTTCCTAACATAGTATAGCCGACACTAAGATGCCATAACGGCAGCGTGGTTAGACCAGATTGACTGCAGTCTTTTTTTGTGTACTCATATTTCTATTAAGTTAAATTATCTTATTTTATTATTATACATATTGAATGGATCGTTGTCTGGCTGTTTTGCTTTGCAAATGGTTGTGGCTGTGGTGTGGTTTTGGCTTTTGTTCTTGCTGCGGTTCTTGTCTTGCTGGTTCGCTTGCTGCTCATACTCTATTAGGATGTATAACAATTCCCATAGCTGTATACCATATAGTAGTAAGACTGATTGTTTGTTTTTGGTGGTGCGATGTCTTTTTTCTGTTTGTTTCTAAAGGCATCTCGTTTTTCTATGTTTCTCCAGATAAGATCTTTTGCTTTGCTTGGTTGCCAAAGTTTTTCTGTTCGGATTCCATTCTGCTAACCTCTTGCCAGCTTCAACTCTCCAGGTTTTTTCTTTGTTTAAAGATTTGCATTGTGAAGGGTGGTTGCTCATGTTATTGGCATTCTCCTGTGCTTCCTGTTGGTTCGTGGCTGAGTTTCTGTTCCTCATCTTTCTCTATGTGGTAAATTTGATATGTTTTAAAGTTATCATCCTAGCAGCTACTGGTGCTAACAGAGAGCAAAATACGGCTAATACATATGCAGCCAAGTGTTCCAGCGTTCTAGACAAATAGGATACTTGTGAGAGGTCATATGCTAAGTTCAGCTTCTTGAGTCCACATTAAAAGAACCCTACGTTTTGCTTTAGCTATAGACCATTAACAGTATGCACTAGGATTTTCACTATCTTTGCTCAAGAAGAATTCATACTATTAAAATACTTAATAATATCGTGTGGTGGTAACTGCTGCACCATGTTCAAAATGTTAGTTGTGTTTTCCTAGTTTTGCTTTGTTTTGTAACAAGGCGCAAGAAGAGTACAACTTTCCTTCTTATACAGTAGACTCTTATCATGGCTTGTTATTTATTCTTGACTAGAACCAGTAGATGGTCATCAACAAAAGTTCGTCGCAAATCATTGTTGTCTATCTTTATCATATATTTGTGTAAAATATTTGTTGTTTGGTTCTTGACTAGTTTGGTTGATAAGTTGTGATAAGTTGTTGTTGGGGGACTTGTTTATTTCTTGACAAGTTCTTAATATTGTCTTGTTTTAGTTTGATAAGTTCTTGATAAGTTCTTGTAATGTTCTTGTATTAGTTGTTAATAATGTTCTTGCAAGTTCTTGATAAGTTGGTGATAAGTTGTTAATAAGTTCTTGACAAGATCTTGATAAGGTATGATTAGATGTTTGATCAAGTTCTTGACAAGTGTTAATAAAGTTCTTGACAAGTTCTTGTAAGATATTGTTTTAGCCATAATCAACATAATTTTATAGTTTTACCTATCAAAAATAAATTAGTTTTACTTTCAGTTGTAGTTAGAGAGATAGGGAAAAAGGGGGGTCAAGGTAAAACTCATGTTTTTTATTAAAATATGCAAGTTTTTGATCGATGTGGCGAAGCGAATCGATCAAAGGTGCTGGTTTTGGATAACCAGTAAGTAGTTGAGCTTGACCCCCTTTTTCTTATCTCCTGGGGACATCTGTAGTGTTCAGACAGTGATGTGTGACAGGGACATCTGTAGTGTTCATACAGTGATGTGTGACAGGGACATCTGTAGTGTTCAGACAGTGATGTTTGACAGGGACATCTGTAGTGTTCAGACAGTGATGTGTGACAGGGACATCTGTAGTGCTCAGACAGTGATATGTGACAGGGACATCTGGCTGAGTAGTGTTCAGACAGTGATGTGTGACAGGGACATCTGTAGTGTTTAGACAGTAATGTTGTGAGCGGGGACATATGTAGTGTTTAGACAGTGATGTGTGACAGGGATATTTAGTGCTCAGACAGTGTTATGTGACAGGGACCATTGGCTAGTAGTGTTCAGACAGTGATGTGTGACAGGGACATCTGTAGTGTTTAGACAGTAATGTGTGAGCGGGACATATGTAGTGTTTAGACAGTGATGTGTGACAGGGACATCTGTAGTGTTCAAACAGTGATGTGTGACAGGGACATCTGTAGTGTTCAGACAGTGATGTGTGACAGGGATATCTGCCTGTGTAGTGTTAAGACAGTGATGTGTGATAGGGACATTTGTAGTGTTCAGACAGTGATGTGTGACAGCGTCATCTGTGGTGTTCAGACAGTGATGAATATGACAGGGAAACTTTAGTGTTCTGACAGTTATGTGTGACAATGATATCTTCTCTGTTGTAGTGTTGTCAATAAAAGTGATGGTGACGGGGACATCTGTTTGTGTAGTGTTCAGTGATGTGGTGTGACTGGGACATCTGTTGTGTTAAGACAGTGATGTTGTGACGGGGACATCTGGTAGTGTTCAGACAGTGTGTGTGACAGGGACATCTGTAGTGTTCGACAGAGACGTGTGACAGGGACATTTTGTGTGTTCAGACATGTTTTGTGTGACAGGGGACCTCTGTGAGTTCAGACAGTGATGTGTGACAGGGGGACATCTGCCTGTTGTAGCGTTCGACGTGATGTGTGACAAGGGACATAAGTTGTGTTTCAGACAGTGATTGTGACAGGAACATCTGAAGTGTTTCAGATAGTGATATGTGACAGGACATCTTTAGCATTACGACAGAGGATGTGTGACAATGACAGCTGGTAGTGGTGAGGACAGTGATGTGTGACAGGTCATCTGGTCAGTGTAGTGTTAAGACAGTGATATGTGACAGGGACATCTGTAGTGTTCAGACAGTGATATGTGACAGGGACATCTGTAGTGTTCAGACAGTGATGTGTGACAAGGACATCTGTAGTGTTGAGACAGTGATGTGTGACAGGAACATTTGTAGTGTTCAGACAGTGATGTGTGACAGGGAAATCTGTAGTGTTCAGACAGTGATATGTGACAGGAACATCTGTAGTGTTCAGATAGTGATGTGTGACCGGGACATCTTTCTGTGAAAGGATTCAGACAGTGATATGTGACAGGGACATCTGTAGTGTTCAGACAGTGATATGTGACAGGAACATCTGTAGTGTTCAGATAGTGATGTGTGACAGGGACATCTTTCTGTGAAAGGTTCAGACAGTGTTATGTGACAGGGACATCTGTAATGTTAAAACAGTGATGTGTGACAGAGACATCTGGCTGTGTAGTGTTCAGACAGTGATGTGTGACAAGGTGATGTGTAGTGTTCAGACAGTGATGTGTGACAGGGTCATTGTAGTGTTCAGGGCAGTGATGTAGTGATGTGTGAAGGAAATCTGGCTGTGTTAGTGTTCAGACAGTGATGTTTAACAGGGACATCTGTAGTGTTCAGACAGTGATGTGTCTCAGGGACATTTCTAGTGTTCAGACACTGATGTGTGACAGGAACATCTGTAGTATTCAGACAGAGTTGTGTGACAGGGACATCTGTAGTATTCAGACAGAGTTGTGTGACAGGGACATCTTTCTGTGAAAGGTTCAAACAGTGATGTGTGACAGAGACATCTGGCTGTGTAGTGTTCAGACAGTGATGTGGACAGGGCATCTGTAGTGTTCAGGACAGGAGATGTTTTTGTGACAGGACATTGTAGTGTTCAGACAGTGTGTGTGAACAGGGACTCTGTCGTGTTTCAGACAGTGATGTGTGACAGGACTTCTGTTAGTGTTCAGACAGTGATGTCTGAAGGGGGGGGTAAAAACATCTGTAGGTTAAGAAGTGATGGTGAGACAGGGACTCTGTAGTGTTCAGACAGTGATATGTGACAGGGACATCTGTAGTGTTCAGACAGTGATGTGTGACAGGGAATCTGTTAGTGTTCAGACAGTGATGTGTAGACAGGGTTATTTGGTGTTTGGGATTGGGACTGGGTTGGCACGTGGTGGAACATCATGACATAGGCGTGTAGTGTTCAGACAGTGATGTGTGACAGGGACATCTGTAGTTTTCAGACAGAGACGTGTGACAGGGACATCTGTAGTGTTCAAACAGTGATGTGTGACAGGAACATCTGTAGTGTACAGATAGTGATATGTGACAGGGACATCTTTAGCATTCCGATAGAGATGTGTGACAATGACAGCTGTAGTGTTTAGACAGTGATGTGTGACAGCGTCATCTGGCTGTGTAGTGTTAAGACAGTGATATGTGACTGGGACACCTTTAGTGTTCAGACAGAGATGTGTGACAGGGACATCTTTAGTGTTCAGTCAGAGACGTGTGACAGGGACATTTGTAGTGTTCAGACATTGATGTGTGACAGGGACATCTGTAGTGTTCAGACAGTGATGTAAGACAGGGACATCTGTAGTGTTCAGACAGTGATGAGTGACAGGGATATATCCTTTGTAGTGTTCAGACAGTGATTTGTGACAGGGACATCTGTAATGTTCAAACAGTGACGTGTGACAGAGACATCTGGATTTGTAGTGTTCAGACAGTGATGTGTGACAGGGACATCTTTAGCATTCCGACAGAGATATGTGACAATGACAGCTGTAGTGTTTAGACAGTGATGTGTGACAGCGCCATCTGGATTGTTGTAGTGTTAAGACAGTTGATTTGTGAACTGGGACATCTTTCGTGAAAGGTTCAAACAGTGATGTACTTGTGACAAGGACATTGGTGTGTTGTGTTCAGACAGTGATGTGTGTACTAGTGATGTGTAGTGTTCAGTCAGTGAAGTGTGACAGGGAATCTGTAGTGTTCAGACAGTGATGTGTGACAGGAAAATCTGTAGTTGTTCAGACAGTGAATGTGTGACAGGACATCTGTAGTGTTCAGACGTGATGTGTGACAGGACATCTGTAGTGTTCAGACAGTGATGTGTGACAGGGACATCAGTAGTGTTCAGACAGTGATGTGTGCACAGGGTCATATGTAGTGTTCAGAAGTGATACTGTGCAGGGTCATCTGTTGTTTTCGACTGTGATGTGTGACAGGGCATCTGTTTGTGTTTCAGACAGTATGTGTGACCACGGGACATTGGCTGTTGTGTGTTAAGACAGTGATGTGTGACAGGGGCATCTGTGTTTTTCGACAGAGAGTTTGTGGACAGGGAATTGTAGTGTTAAACAGTGATGTGTGACAGGAAAATCTGTAGTGTACAGTTAGTGATATGTGAGAGGGACAATCTTTAGCATTCGATAGAGATGTGTGGCAATGACAGCAGTTGTGTTTAGGACCAGTGATGTGTTGACAGCGTATCTGGCTGTTGTAGTGTTAAGAAGTGATATGTGACTGGGACTCCTTAGTGTTCAGACAGGAGATGGTGACAGGGACATCTTTAGTGTTCAGTCAGAGACGTGTGGAACAGGGACATTTGTAGGGTTCAGACATTGATGTGTTGACAGGGACTATCTGTAGTGTTCAGACAGTGATGTAAGGACAGGGACATCTGTAGTGGTCAGACCGTGATGAGTGACAGGGATGGATATATCCTTTGGTAGTGTTCAGACAGTGATTTGTGACAGGGACTTCTGTAATGTTCAAACAGTGATGGGTGCAGTGACATTGGATTTGTTAGTGTTCAGACGTGATGTGTGACTAGGGACATCTTTAGCATTCGACAGAAGATATGTGACATATGACAGCTGTAGTGTTTAGACAGTGATGTGTGACAGCGCATTGGTGTGTAGTGTTAGACTGTGTATGTGACTGGGAAATCTTTTGTGTTCAGACAGAGATGTGTGATAGGGAATCTTTGCTGTTTAGCGTTGACATGATGTGTGACAGGTGATGTGTAGTGTTCAGACAGTGTGTGTGACTGGGGCCTCTTTAGTATTTCAGTCAGGGACGGTTGTGGACAGGGACAGCCTGTGAGTGTTAGACAATGATGTGTGACAGGACATCTGTAGTGTTTCAGACAGGGATTGTGACAAGGGACATTGTAATGTTCAAACATTGATGTGTGACAGAGACATCTGGCTGTGTAGCGTTCAGACAGTGATATATGACAAGGACATCTGTTTGTGTAGTATTCAGTGATGTGTGACAGGGATATCTATAGTTTTCAGACAGTGTTGTGTAACAGGGACATCTGTAGTGTTCAGACAGTGATGTGTGACAGGGACATCTGTAGTGTTCAGACAGTGATGTGTGACAGGGACATCTTTAGCATTCCGACAGAGATATGTGACAATGACAGCTGTAGTGTTTAGACAGTGATGTGTGACAGCGCCATCTGGCTGTGTAGTGTTAAGACAGTGATATGTGACTGGGACATCTTTAGTGTTCAGACAGAGATGTGTGAAAGGGACATCTTGCTGTGTAGCGTTCAGACAGTGATGTGTGACAAGGTGATGTGTAGTGTTCAGACAGTGATGTGTGACAGGGGCATCTTTAGTATTCAGTCAGAGACGTTTGTGACAGGGGACAGCTGTTGTGTTCAGACAATGATGTGTGAAGGGACTCTGTGTGTTAGACAGTGGGGGATTTGTGACAAGGATAATCTGTAATGTTCAAAACATTGATGTGTGGACAGTGACGATTCTGGCTCGTGTAAGCGTTCAGACATGTGATATATGGACAAGGACATCTGTTTGTGTAGTATTCAGTGATGAGTGACAGGGATATCTATAGTTTTCTGACAGTGTTGTGTAACAGTGGCATCTGTAGTGTTCAGACAGTGATGAGTGACGGCATCTGTGTGTTCAAGACAGTGAGTGTGAAAGGGAATCTGTTGTTTGTTCAGGACGTGTAGTGTGACAGGGACATCTGTAGTGTTCAGACAGTGATGTGTGACAGGGACATCTGTAGTGTTAGGACAGTGATGTGTGACAGGGACATCTGTAGTATTCAGACAGTGTTGTGTGACAGGGACATCTGTAGTGTTCAGACAGTGATATGTGACAGGGACATCTGTAGTATTCAGACAGTGTTGTGTGACAGGTACATCTGTAGTGTTCAGACAGTGTTGTGTGACAGGGACATCTGTAGTGTTAGGACAGTGATATGTGACAGGGACATCTGTAGTATTCAGACAGTGTTGTGTGACAGGGATATCTGTAGTGTTCAGACAGTGATGTGCGACAGGGACGTCTATAGTGTAGTAGTAGTTTCTTCAGTTTAACGCTTCCACTAAACAATGACAATCAGACGGGTAAGTGTGTTGTGTGTGTGTGTGATGTGTGTGTGTGTGTGTGTGTTGTGTGTGTGAGTGTGTGTATAGGGGATGCATATAGCTAATTATTGACATTTTTTTTTTTTTTTTTTTTTTTTTTTTATTTTTTTCAACAAATATTAATAATATAAAGCGTAAAAAAAAAAAAAGAACTTTGGAATAGATAGAAATAACAGCTTGTACATAACTTTGCAATTTACAACTAAATAAAATGCACTGTACTATAGGTATCTGATCAATAGGGGGTGATGAGTTAAGAAATACATATCTTTCATAAATGGGGTTGTCTTTAAGTATTTGCTCAAGAACGACTCGGGAAGACGGGTAAAAAGGTTTTTAGATTCTGGGAATTGTAAGAGTAGTGAACGTTGGTAATAGTTTTCGCCCACCTATTACAAAGTTGCGGATTTTGAAAATTTAGATCTAAAAGGCATTGAGTTTAAACTGTTAGATAAGTGATACATTTTTGAATTCTTAGTGATTATGGCATTTGATATCATATAGATAATAAATGGTTATATCATCATTCCAGGAAAATCAATATCTTGTAGTTTCTTTTGTAAAGTGTTTCCAGACGCATGTTGCAATATGCTAAAGCCCTCATAAGCAGATAGGAACATCTATGCTGTACGAACCCACTGTCAGCTTTTGCTCCACATTTTGCAATCTGTCAACTTTTTCGTTTATTGTGGATGTACCACAATGAGAAGGAATCAGCAGAAAGTTATATTAGTACCCGTAACATCAGAAATGATTCAGATGACTATCTCAGTTATGGAGATCTTGTCTCATTTGAGCTGAAATTTTTTTATGCAAAAGAACACTGACGTGGAATCAACACAGAAAAGTATGTGAAAAATATCTTCCGAAAAATCTAGAAGATAATACAAAGCCATCGAAATAGCAGACAGTTAGCTGTTTAAATTGAGATCAAATTTTTCATAGAAAATGATCTCTGATCTTCAGAGATGGGATGACAAATGCTGCACCCGCCTCATTGTTATTTTGTTCTATAGACAATGACATGTTATATTAGACATCTATAGTGTTCAGACCAGGTGATGTGTGACAGGGACATCTGTAGTGTCAGGGACAGGTGATATTTGTGAGGGACACTGTAGTGTTCAGACAGTGATGTGTGACAAGGATCATGTTTGTTGTTGTGATTTGTGATGTGTGATTGTGTGACAGGACATCTGCTAGTGTTCAGACATTGACGTGTGAAAGGGGACATCTGTAGTGTTCAGACAGTGTTGTTGTGACAGGGACTCTGTAGTGTTCAAACAGTGATGTGTTGACAGTGAACAATCTGCCTGTTTGTAGCGTTCAGACAGTGATGGGTGACAGGGACATCTGTAGTGTTCAGACAGTGGACGTGTGACTGGGGACATCTGTAGTGTTCAGACAGTGATGTGTGAAAGGGACATCTTGTAGTGTTCAGACAGTGATATGTGACAGGGACATCTGGCAGTGAAAGGTTCAGACAAATGATGTGTGACAGGGATCGTAGTGTTCAGACAGTTGATATGTGTGACAGGGACATCTTTCACCATTCAGACGAGATGTGTGACAATGACAGCTGGTAGTGTTAAGTACAGTAATGTGTGACAGGGACATTGGCTGGAATTGTGTTCAGTGTTGTTGTGTGACAGGGACTTCTCTGTACGTGTTCAGACTGTGATGTGTGACAGGAATCTGTAGTGTTCAAACCAGTGATGAGTGACAGTGAGGAGTTGACAGGGGATATTGCCTTTGTCAGTGTTCTGATAGTGATTTGTGACAGGGACATCTGTACATGTTCAAACTGTGATGTGTGAACAAGAGAATCTGGCTGTGTAGCGTTCAGACAGTGATGTGTGACAGGGGGACATCTGTAGTGTATAGGGACAGTGATGTTGTGACAGGGAATCTGTAGTGTTCAGACAGTGAGATGTGACAGGGAACATCTGGCTGACACCACAATATACGGCAGGCGAATGTTTAGAAGTGGCTTCATATAAGGTGGTTAAAATTGGGGGGGTGGCATTGAAGTAGGCCAGGTTTGAGAGGAGGGATAAAACATAAGGTGATGGAGGGTAAGGGTGATGGGATAGTCAGTGGTCAGAAGCACTCGCTTTCCCCAGCCAAGTTAAGCAGCGTTCGAGGGTGGTTACCAGTTGGATGGGAGGAACGTTTGCGAGACTTTGGCTTCTGTACAGTTCCCCCAGCTGTAAATGGGTACCTTGCCCTCTTCAGGGTTCAGGGAAGGTAAGCAGTCGAGGGACGATGGAGATGGGCGCGCCCTCAATATTGTGGCCCTAGAGAGTAGAGGTCTTGACGCCTTGCTCCCTACGACTAATAGGTTATGGGAACTTCTTTACCTTTACTTTTTATGAGGGTAGGGGGGGGGGGTGTGAGGGTTGGAGTTGCTATGTCTTCTCCCTTTGATCTCTTTATTATGAGAGAGGCTGGGGAGTGTGGGTGGAGAGTGAGATGGCAATTCATTCTGGCTTGGGAGGGACTTAAGTTATTCAGCTAAAGTGGTTACTAGGTAAGGGAGGTATGGAAAGGAATGGTCCGTGTGGAAGTGGGATGGGAGTGTGGCTGTGATCATTTTGGGAAGGAGGGGTTGGGGGAGTGGAGTTGTAGGGGCAATTTTAGATGCCAGTTTAGGGTTTTTTGTAAGTTGAAAAGAGGAGTGATCTCTTCCATTAAATTCATGATCACTGGTTGGAGGGAAGAGGGGGGGCTGTTAGTTAGCATATTTTGCTGGGGGTTGGGGTGGATTTGTGGATTTGTAAGGGGTCTCTGAGAGAGAGAGAAAGATGTGTGAGAGAGAGAGAGAGAGAGAGAGAGGTGAGAGGAGAGAGATGAGAGATGAGTGAGGAGATGAGAGAGAGGAGAGATGAGAGAGAGAAATTTGAATATTGAAATTGAATTGAAAACGAATTTTGGCCACAGCTCCTTCTGAATGGGGGGTTAAAGTATTAAACATTACACAAGTACACAAAAGCCAATCATACAAAATTTAAATAAAAGGATTTAACAAACATACTTCCTATTCACTATAATAATAATAATAAAATAATAATGTATGGAATTTATATAGTATAAAGAAAACTATAGATGGATCAAGTATTAGTCTTTCCTAACTTTCTCAGAAACGTTCTTCTGAAATTTTTACGGGTCTTGTATGTATAAAGGTTCCTGACTACACACTCTCTATGGAAAATTTTAATCACCCAGGACATTCCAGTCTTGCTACTATCAATTCGGCGCGGTTAAGTGCAATCGCAAGTATCTGTCTCTAATGAAGCAACATCCAACTTGTCAATCTCTCATTCTTTCTCGGACTGGATACTGTAATTCTCTCTTGGCTGGTTTACCGGCATCATCCAATCCCACTCCCTTCAACGCATTACAATACTCTGCAGCTCGACTGGTCCTTAGAAGAAAAAATCTGAACAAGCACTCTCTTTTGCGATGTCTTAACTGGCTTACTGTCACACAAACGATTAAAATATAAGATTCAATACCATTTGTTTCAAATGTCTCCACAAATCTGCACCTTCTTATCTCTGTAACTGTTGCACCTGTACACTCCATCCCGTTCCCTTCGTTTCATCTGTAGATACGTTGTGCTTTCGATCCACCAGATTTAAACAAACACTGATGGGCCGACGCTCTGTATCTGTTTCCGGTCCCTCCACTTGGGATCGACCTCCCTCTTCACTTCGCCAAAGCATCCTTATTTGATTTTTTTCAAAATCTAGCTCAAAATTGCACCTTACTTCACTACTACTTTTATACTCTACTTGAGATATTCCCCTGTTATCGGTTCCTACATCTCTCAATCGCTGCCTTCAACCTCCACCACCCCCACATAAGTGTGTTGTGTATAAAATTTGTATTTGTTTATCTTGGATATTTATGGATGGTTTGCATGCGTGTGAATGATTTGAATGCAAAGCGCATTGACTTGTTTACTTTAATGATTCATCGCTATATAAATTCCCATACATTATTATTATTATTATTTTTATTATTATTAATTGTAATATTATTATTATTATATTGCACAAATTCTATACTTAACATATGTTATATAGCAAATATGAACTTCGTCTTCGTTATCACTTTTACACAATGGACATATCAAATTGCTATCTTTATTCTTTTTTTAACGTTTAGAATGTAGTGCATTATCTGTAATGGCCAAATCTACACATCGTTAAATAACGCTTTACATGTCTAAATATATGTGAGGAGAGAAGAGAGAGAGGGACGAGGGAGATGAGAGAGAGGACTTGAGGGGAGAGAGAGAGAGAGAGAGAAGACAGAGGAGGACAGGAGAGGGGCAGAGAGAGAAAGTATAGAGAGAGATGAGAGAGATGGAATATGCAGGGAGAGATTGAGAGAGAGAGAGAGAGAGTGAGACATTGACAATGACAAATTCTTTTATTTCGAGGTTAATGAATAAGCACCCATGTGCTTTTTTACATCCAGTCCCCGCCCTTAAGGGGGATATATAAGATAATAAAATAAAATAAAGCCTATAGCAATACACTTACACAGTGTACGGGGAAAATCATACACAAAAAATCACTCTGAAAGAGAAAGAAAAAAAAGTACTAAAAGGAAGGAAGAAAGCAAAACAGGAAAAAAACAGAAACAAACCGAAAAATAAGCAAGACTAAGAGCAAAACAAATGCGGGCAACAACAACAAGGGTAGAGTGACACCCAGAGTAGTTCCCCTCTACAACACAAACAACAACAACACATACAAAACAAACAACCCCAAACCAAAAACAGAGCCAAAAACCAAAGCAGTAACCTCCATAATTTAAAGGAGAACAAAACCACCTAAAAGTCATTTTTCAATAAACATTAGCCAATATTACAAGTAAAACATTCACAATTATACAGGAGAGGAGACAAGACAAATTTTTTCATTTCGACGAATATGAATAAGCACCCAGTGCTTTTTTACATCCAGTCCTAACCCTTAAGGATAATATGATAATTAAAATAAAATAATGCCCATAGCAATACACTTACACAGCTTTCGGGAAATATCTTACCCAAAAAAATTTCCCCACAAAATCACCGAAGAGAGAAAAAAAAAGAAAAAAAAAGTTTCTCAACAAGTAAGAAAGAAAGCAGAGCAGAAAACACAGAACCAACCGAAAAAAAATAGCAAGAACCAGAGCAAACTAAAACGGCAACAACAAGGGGGAGAGGGATCAACGAATAGTCCCCTCAAAAAAAAAAAAGGGGCAACAACTACCCCAAACCCCAAGCCAAACAGAACCCAAACAAAAGCAATAAACCACTATAATATAAACGGAGAACAAACCACGTAAAGAGTTTCAATTTTGGCTAACAGAAAGAAAAACGGCAGAGAGAGAGAATTCGAATTCGGAATTCGGAATGTTTATTCGTAAAGGCCATTGCCCCTAATGTGAAGGGGAAGGGAGTACACAGGTAATATTAATGAAATCACTTCAACTTACCACACACATTAACAAACTTAACTAAGTCTAGCACCTGATCGTAATTTGAATGCCAGAGTTGGAGAGAGAGAGAGAGAGAGGAGGAGGAGAGAGAGAGAGGAACGCTGGACCGTGTTTAATATGTACATTGGCTTAGGCACAATTACACGGAGTTTGGGGGAAGGATGGACTCAAAATACAGGAATATACAATACCATAGTAATATGGAAGAAAAGAAAACAAACAAACCTACAATCGATATTAAAGTGAATCATGAATAATTTGATCAAGTCTTGGACTATGAACTAGTTAACAATGCTATTTGACTGCGTAAATATTTATAACACAATATATATCAAAATCGGTTTAAATCAAATGTAATATTTAAATTCAGGTTGATAAAAACAGTATTTGTAGAGACATATCTTATTTGACACACGTATCAATTAAGTCACATTATGACACAACAATTTCTTCCTTCTATTCGTGGAATGGAATATGTATCTGGATAAATAATGACTGTGTTCTCCATTGATGTTCCGAGTAGCTCTGATATTGGTACATCAATACATTCAGTTAAAAACTTCTCTCTTAAATCGGAGTACATTGAGCATTCAAACAGAAAATGGGCTTCGTTTTCTAATTTTGTTTTACAAAACGGACAAAGTTTTTCTTGCTCATTTGCACTGTATCTACAAACATTGTTATTAGAGGTAAAACACTCAACCTAGCTTGTGTAATAGCAACTCGAAAACAATATGTGTCTATTGAGTTAAATGTAGTTTTCTTTTTCAAAAATAGTTTTAAATGATCTATAGTTTTCATATCTCTCTTTATCTTTATGGTTCCATACCACTCTTGGGTAAACATATCCATTAATCTCCCCTTCAAAACATGCAAAAAATGCTTTTACATCACCAACACCTTGTTGTAACCATACAATATTGAATCCAGTTTCACATAAAATTTCTCTTACTTTTGATACCCAGCAATTTTTCCCATTTTTATCGATTTTTCCAGCAGCATTTGGTAAGCACTGTATGGCAATCTGTTTGGACTCAGTTGTAGAAGCTTAAACCAGTATCTAATTACATTTGTATAAGAATTAATATAAAGCGGATACCTGCCCCGTTCTCCATACACCATTTTATTTGGTGTTCTTATCGGTACTCCTAAAAATCTCTTGCCTGCCAAACAAGTGAACTTTTTCAATATGGTCCATTTTACTTAGACCCCATATTTCCAACCATATAACAAAATTGGCTGAATTTTAACATCAAAAACCTTGAAAAATGTGCTTGAATTCATCTCTTTATACCTATGGAATGCTTTGTTTAACTGATGACTGCTTTTTTCCCTTTAGTTACTAATTTTTCAGTGCCAACTTTGTGCTAATCTTTGTCGTAAAAGTGAAGCCTAAGTAGCAATATTCATTAACTACATCCAACTTAACACCCTTATAAAACCATTGTTCATGTTTTGCAAGAAATCCCCCTTTTCTAAAGACCATTACCTTAGTTTTGTCAATATTAACAGTTAACTGCATGTTATTGCAGTAATCTTGCAGAATATTCAATTGCTGTTGCAACCCAAATGGTGTCACTGAAAGTATAGCTACGTCGTCTGCAAACAGTAGGATAATACAGTTAAAAAATATCAGGTAACATATGAATTCCATGCCTGCCATTCTCATTCATTTGATTAGCTAATTGGTTAATAAACACTGTAAATAACGTAGGGCTTAATACGCAGCCTTGCCTCACGCCTATCGGGCACTCAAAAAACTCTGATAAGTTATTATTTACTCTAATACATGACATTAAACTATATACATAGCTGATAATGCAGCAAAAAAACTTACCTCTTATACCTTGCCCTTTAATACATTCAAGAAGTTTGTCATGTCTGACACTATCAAACGCTTTCTTGAGTCAACGAAAGCAACATTTAACTTTTTGCCTTTTTTTGACATACACTTTGTACAATGGCATAAAGGTTGAAAATCTGATCTAATAGTGGAATATTTCTTCCGAAAACCTGCTTGATTTCACAATATTAAAGAGTTATTCTCAAGCCACACATACAATCTTGAGTTTAATATTGATGTATAGCATTTTGATAATATGCTTAGCAATGAAATGACCCTGTAATTGTCTACATTATTTGTATCACCTTTCTTATGAGAGGAAGAGAGAGAGAGAGAGAGATGAGAGAGAGAGATGAGAGAGAGAGAGAGAGAGAGAGAGAGAGGAGGAGAGAGAGAGAGAGAGAGAGAGAGAGAGAAAGTAAGTCTTCAATTTTAACGTCTTTCCACTTTAAGTGATACCAGACGGCCCTAAAATAGGAGACTGAATGAAAGAGAGAGATAGCTAGCTGTAGCTAGCTAGATAGATAGATAGTTAGATAAATAGATAGATCTACTCTGTGTGGTGGTGCATGGGTGTGATAGTTGTGTGGTGGTTTTGTGTGGTGTTGTGGGTGTGTGTTTGGGTTTGTGAATAAAAATTAAAAAGGG
>CM054157.1:59892-92392 GCA_028751875.1 Rapana venosa
TGCTACAGATTTACAGGAAGAGTTGGCAGTATGAGTCAATCAGTTCAGAGAGTGCATTACTTACATTCTCTCTTTGGGGTACAACACCACTATCCCTGAAATTTTAGAAATAAAATCATATTTTCAGGTTTATTATCCCTCCTGCACTCAACCTAGTTAACTTAGGTTTTCTTTCATCATCCTTGTCTTATTTTTAAAAAGTGCTTTGATTTGTTGCTTTACAAGATTCAGCGCTATATAAATTCCATACATTATTATTATTATTATTATTATTATTATTATTTACCATCGTTTGAGTGTTGTTGGGTTGTTTTTTTGTGCATGTCATGTGGCATACTTTCTCAACAAACATATACACATACTCTCCACACCCTCTCTCTGCAGTGCACGTCCTTTACTGTAAAAAAACAACAACAAACCATACAGACAAAACCATGACCTGAAAACGGACACATGCAATGGAGAGGTGTTAGACCTGAAAGAAAGGGGTCGGAAGCAAGGAAACGGCGAGTGCGTGCTTTACTCGTTTCTAGCACATACTCTGGAATAACTCAGAGCCGCTTGCACAGCTGTAAGGTTTTGCTTTTTTTTCCTCAACTTTCAGCTACCATCACCTGCTGTCCATTCCATCCCAGCCCAGCTGGTGGGGCAGTGGGTGCTAAGTTATAGCAGAGACTGACGCGTTTGAGATTGGTGAAGGGAAGAGGCGGCTTAAACTGTTAACATGCTGGACCCTTGACCTTTCCTTGACTGAGTTATGCTGGATTTTGGAACTGGCACGTTGTGTCTGTTCAATGTACAGACTACGAGCTTTACCATCCCCATTGATAGGTTTACAGTCAGTCTTGTTAGGTTGTTTTTTTCGCATATCATGGGACATACTTTCTTAACAAAGATACACTCATACTCTCCATCCTCTCTCTGCATTGCACGTCCTTTACCGTAAAAAAACAACAACAAACCATACAGACAAAAATATGACTGAAAAAACTGAACGCATGCCTGGAGAGCTTTTAGACGTGAAAGAAGGGGGATGGAAGCAAGGAAACGGTGAGCGCGTGCTTTACTCGTTTCTAGCACATATTCTGGAATAATTGTATTTATTGTTGTGTCTGTTCAATGTCAAAACTACGAGCTTTAGCATCCCCATCGATAGATTTGATTTGTTTTTACAAGATATAGCCCTATATAAATTCCATTTATTATTATTATTATTATTATTATTATTATTATTATTATTATTATTATTATTATTATTATTATTATTATTATTATTATTATTATCATAATTATTATTATTATTTTTATTATTATTGTTGTTGTTTTTATTGTTGTTTTTATTGTTGTTATTGTTGTAATTGTTATTATTATTATCATCATCATCATCATCATTATTATTATTATTATTATTATTATTATTATTATTATTATTATTATTATTATTATTATTATTATTTACAGTCGGCTGTACACTAGCGTCGTTTTTACGTTACTTTCTTCTTCATTCAAATCCTTTTCTCATCCTTTTTTTTTTTTGAGATATGCAAACCTTGGCGTTGCTATTAAACGGCGATGCAAGATAGCTCACTATCCTCCTCTTGTTGATATCAACAATGAATTGAAGCAAAAATGCTCACCATCCTTTCTTTGTTGCTATCAACAAATGACGTGAAAATGCTCACCATTCTCCTCTTATTGTTTCTATCAACAATGATGTGAAAATGCTCACCATCCTCTCTGTGTTGCTATCAACAAATGACGCGAAAATGCTCACCATTCTCCTTCTTGTTGCTATCAACAAATGACGCGAAAATGCTCACCATTCTCCTTCTTGTTGCTATCAACAAATGACGCGAAAATGCTCACCATTCTCCTCTTATTGTTGCTATCAACAAATGACGCGAAAATGCTCACCATCTTTTTCTTGTTGATATCAACAAATGACGCAAAAATGCTCACCATCCTTTCTTTGTTGCTATGAACAATGACGCGGAAATGTTCCCTATCCTCTCTATTGCTATCAACAAATGAAGTGAAAATGTTCCCTATCCTCTCTATTGCTATCAACAAATGACGTGAAAATGTTCCCTATCCTCTCTATTGCTATCAACAAATGATGTAAAAATGTTCCCTATCCTCTCTATTGCTATCAACAAATGATGTAAAAATGTTCCCTATCCTCTCTATTGCTATCAACAAATGAAGTGAAAATGTTCCCTATCCTCTCTATTGCTATCAACAAATGATGTAAAAATGTTCCCTATCCTCTCTATTGCTATCAACAAATGATGTAAAAATGTTCCCTATCCTCTCTATTGCTATCAACAAATGATGTAAAAATGTTCCCTATCCTCTCTATTGCTATCAACAAATGATGTAAAAATGTTCCCTATCCTCTCTATTGCTATCAACAAATGATGTAAAAATGTTCCCTATCCTCTCTATTGCTATCAACAAATGATGTAAAAATGTTCCCTATCCTCTCTATTGCTATCAACAAATGATGTAAAAATGTTCCCTATCCTCTCTATTGCTATCAACAAATGATGTAAAAATGTTCCCTATCCTCTCTATTGCTATCAACAAATGATGTAAAAATGTTCCCTATCCTCTCTATTGCTATCAACAAATGACGTGAAAATGTTCCCTATCCTCTCTATTGCTATCAACAAATGATGTAAAAATGTTCCCTATCCTCTCTATTGCTATCAACAAATGATGTAAAAATGTTCCCTATCCTCTCTATTGCTATCAACAAATGACGTGAAAATGTTCCCTATCCTCTCTATTGCTATCAACAAATGATGTAAAAATGTTCCCTATCCTCTCTATTGCTATCAACAAATGATGTAAAAATGTTCCCTATCCTCTCTATTGCTATCAACAAATGATGTAAAAATGTTCCCTATCCTCTCTATTGCTATCAACAAATGATGTAAAAATGTTCCCTATCCTCTCTATTGCTATCAACAAATGATGTAAAAATGTTCCCTATCCTCTCTATTGCTATCAACAAATGATGTAAAAATGTTCCCTATCCTCTCTATTGCTATCAACAAATGACGTGAAAATGTTCCCTATCCTCTCTATTGCTATCAACAAATGATGTGAAAATGTTCCCTATCCTCTCTATTGCTATCAACAAATGATGTGAAAATGTTCCCTATCCTCTCTATTGCTATCAACAAATGACGTGAAAATGCTCACCATCCTCGTTGTTGCTAGCAACAAATGACGCGAAAATGCTCACCATCCTCTCTGTGTTGCTATCAACAAATGACGCGAAAATGCTCACCATCCTCTCTGTGTTGCTATCAACAAATGACGCGAAAATGCTCACCACCCTCTCTGTGTTGCTATCAACAAATGACGCGAAAATGCTCACCATTCTCTTCTTATTGCTATGAACAAATGACGCGAAAATGCTCACCATTCTCTTCTTATTGTTGCTATCAACAAATGACGCAAAAATGCTCACCATTCTCTTCTTATTGTTTCTATCAACAAATGATGCAAAAATGCTCACCATTCTCCTCTTATTGTTGCTATCAACAAATGACGCAAAAATGCTCACCATTCTCTGTTTTGTTGCTATTAAACAAATAACGCGAAAATGCTCACCATTCTGTTTTGTTGCTATTAAACAAATGACGCAAACATGCTCACCACCCTCTCTTTATTGTGCCTCAATATCACCAGCGAGATGTGTCAAAAGTAAAAGATCAGCATCTTCAATGCCAGATTTACTAATAGTCGGTCAGTCGCACGCTCTCTAGCACCTCTGCACTGACTTTTCTCTCTTCACATAAGCTTTTTATCTTCCATCCTTCGGGGTTTTCTCTCTACATATCATTCAATACATTTCGTCGTCAACAACAAACAGCAACAACAAAAACCCAGATACTTTCCACCTTCTCCCAGAAGGACACGTCGTCTGCCATAAACATTGTAAGAAATGACATCAGACGTGTTCTTGCCTGGAGCCCGGGTGGATTGCCTGGAGCCCGGGTGGATTGCCTGGAGCCTGGGTGGATTGCCTGGAGCACGGGTGGATTGTCTGGAGCATGAGGTGGATTGCCTGAGCATGAGGTGGATTGCCTGGGGCATGGGGTGGATTGCCTGAAGCATGGGGTGGATTGCCTGGAGCATGAGGTGGGTTGCCTGGAGCATGGGGCGGATTACCTGGGGCGTGGGGTGGATTTCCTGGAATATGGGGTAGAATTATCTGGAGCATGGGGTGGATTGCCTGGAGCATGGGGCGGATTGCCTGGAGCAATGGGGTGGGTTGCCTGGAGCATAGGATGGGTTGCCTGGAGCAATGTGGGGGGTTGCCTGGAGCAGGGGTGGGTTGCCTGGAGCATGGTGTTGATTGCCTGGAGCATGGGGTGGATTGCCTGGAGCATGGGGTGGATTACCTAGAGCATTGGGTAGATTACCTGGAGCATGGGGTGGATTACCTGGAGCATGAGGGTGGATTGTCTGGGGCATGGGGTGGATTGCATGGAACATGGGGTAGATTGCCTGAGGCATGGGGCGGATTGCCTGGAGGATGGGGTTGGATTGCTTGTAGCATGGGGTGGATTGTTTAGGGCATGGGGTGGATTGCCTGGAGCATGGGGTGGATTACCTGGAGCATGAGGTGGATTTCCTGGAACATGGGGTGGATTACCTGGAGCATGGGGTGGAGTACCTGGGGCATTGGGGTGGATTGCATGGAGCATGGGATGGATTACCTGGGGCATGGGGTGGATTGCCTGGAGCATGAGAGTGGATTTCCTGGAACATGGGGTGGATTACCTGGAGCATGGGGTGGAGTACCTGGGGCATTGGGGTGGATTGCATGGAGCATGGGATGGATTACCTGGGGCATGGGGTGGATTGCCTGGAGCATGAGAGTGGATTACCTGGAGCATGGGGTGGGATTACCTGGAGCATGGGGCGGATTGTCTGGGGCATGGGATGGACTGCCTGGAGCATGGGGTGGATTGTCTGGAGCATGGGGTAGATTACCTGGAACGTGGGGTGGATTACCTGGAACATGGGGTGGATTACCTGGAACATTGGGTGGACTACCTGGAACATGGGGTGGATTACCTGGAACATTGGGTGGACTACCTGGAACATGGGGTGGATTACCTGGAACATTGGGTGGACTACCTGGAACATGGGGTGGATTACCTGGAACATTGGGTGGACTACCTGGAACATGGGGTGGATTACCTGGAACATTGGGTGGATGTGAAGAAAGAGTTGTTGGCATTGGGTTAGTCACGTAAGTGCATTTCTGACCTGCAGTGCATAAGCTGCTGTGTGTGTGTGCATCAACGCTCTTTGTTACATTGCAACGATATTAAGCTGGATAATGCCACGCAAGGTACTGTCTTATTTTAAAGGCATGCCTACATAAAGGTGATACTAAAAGGACACACAGAAAATAAAGTGAGAAAGGGGGAGGATACACGTGCACTAGAAAGTCGAGGTACCAGTTAGATTTAACAGTTGTGACACTCCACCGCAAAATGAGTCGCTTAGCATCTGACCCACTTTTCCGTTTGGAGCCATTTTAGGCAGGTGGGGGGTCAGGTTGTCGATTTTGAGATTTTTGATTGATTATAAAACTATAGCAAATATTCAACCTTGCAACGAAATATCAAAGCACAATTTTGTTTACACTTGCTTTTAAAGGTGTTTAAAAAAATCCGAAGCCCTCATTCTGACTACCTATTACGATGCTAAACTCGTCAGTTTCTCATTTTGTCACGTCATGCAGTCTTATCATTTCAGTTTGTAATAACTTGTCACAGAATTGTCTGATTTTCAATCTGGTGTGGTTTTTTTTTTATTGAATAGCTTTTTTTTAAATTGCAGATCAATAACGTGTCAATAACTAAAAATTGACCTCTGGTGCAATGCGATTTATTAAGTGTTGGAGCGTAACACTTCAGAAAGCAAACTGGAAAGTTAAATTAGTATAAAGGGTAGGTAAAAGGTAAAGGAGTCCCATAACCTATAAGGTCGTAGGGGAGCGAGGCGTCAGAGACCTCACTTCTCTAGGGCCAGCATATTGAGGGCGGCGCCCATCTCCTCTCCCTCGCTGCTTTACCTTCCCTGACCCTAAAGAGGGCAGGTACCCATTTACAGCTGGGTGAACTGGGGGAACTGTACTGAAGCCAAGGCGCGCAAACGGTCACCCATCCAACTGGTAACCACGCTCGACGCTGCTTAACTTGGCTGGGGGAAAGCGGTTGCTCTGACCACTGAGCTATCCCGTCCCTCGTTATAGTATAGCCGTTCTTAAAACTCAAACAAAAAAATTCTATCCTTGCTGTCCGCATGCTATCCAAAACCATTTTGATATGGACTCTTTGGGAAGACAGGCACCACACGGTTGCCCTTCATACACTTTTATGTATGCATCTTGAGATTATTGCAAAACTTACCTGATTAACACTGCAGGCTTCTGCATCTCTCGGGCCTGGTTGTCACTGGGACATATTGTGATAGAAAGCGTAGATTATAGCCCTGTGCTACAGTCTCAACCCACATGCACTTCCCACACAGCATAATAATAATAATAATAATAATAATAATTATAATAATATAATAATAATAATAATAATAATAATAATAATAATAATAATAATAATAATATAATAATAATAATAATAATAATAAGTGATAGATGATGATATGATGATGATGATGATGATGATGATAATAATATTAATAATAATAATAATAATAATAAAAATTAATAATAATAATAATAATAAATAATAATAATAATAATAATAATAATAATAATAATAAAAATAAAATAATAATAATAATAATAATAATAATGATGATGATGATGAAGTCAGGAATTTATATAGAGCTGAATCTTGTAAAGAAAGCACATCAAAGTGCTTGCATTCAAATCATTCACTCGCATGCAACTGTCCACAAATATCAGGAAAAACAAATACCAAATTTTTACACACACACACACATACAGCTCAACACGCTTAAGTGGGGTGGTGGAGGTGAAGGTAGCGATTGAAAAAGAAGGATCAGATAACGGGGGAAGATCTCGGGTCGAAAATAAGTGCGTTTTGAGGCTGGATCATCGTCATCCTCATCGATCATCATGCAGTAAGAGAAACTTGTCTCTGAGTCAGTGACTCCAGTTGCTCTGGTCTCATGGTGACCTCGGGTTTGGTTTGCAAATACATTTCTATTCCTGTGGTGAGTTTGTGTCAAAGTCTTTAGGGTTGGAGGTTCACGGGAGATGGTCGTTGGAGGGACGGTGTAGTGATCACCACCATGGGTGGGTTTCTCACTCAGTCTGGCTCCTTGACTGGGCAATTGCTGTCGTCAGTAAGGGGACTAGTAGGTAGTGTCCTGTCTGTGTTCGCGAGAAAGAGAGAGAGAGAGAGAGAGAGAGAGAGAGAGAGAGAGAGAGAGAGAGAGAGAGAGAGAGAGAGAGAGAGAGAGAGAGAGAGAGAGAGAGAGAACTCTCTGAACTCTGAACTCTGAACAGTTTTAATATGTACATTGGCCTTAGGCCACAATACACGGAGTTTGGGGAAAGAGGAAAACCAATATACTGGTATGCAAACTGTTATCAAACATGAAAACCAACAACCGATCCTTTGAGGCTTATGTCTCGAACAAGGTTAGCATTTGATACAGATTCATGTCATACTGCATCAATACTTTTAGACAGTAGACATCAAAATCAGTATCAGTCAAAATGCAACATTACAGTTCAGGATCTGGATCATACATGTCAATACAAAGCTTTAACACACCTATCATTAACTGATATTTTGACACAGCGATTTCTTCCTTCTATTAATAGAATGAAAAATATATCTGGATAGATAATGACTACGTTCTCTATTTGATGTTATAAGTAAAACTGACAATGGTATATTAATACATTCGGCCAAAAACTTCTCCCTTAGATCTGAGTACATTGGACAATCGAACAAAAAATGGGCTTCGTTTTCGACTTTTGTTTTACTAAGTGGACAAAACTTTTCTTGATCATTAATACTGTATCTATGAACATTATTCATAAGAGGCAAAACATTTAATCTAGCCTTTGTAATAGCAACTCGAAAAGAGTAAGTATCTGTAAAGTCAATGTATTCCTCTTTTCCAAAGATAGTTTTGAATGATCTATAATTTTCATACCTCTCTTTATCTCTTATGGTTCCATGTCATTCTTGAATGAATATGTCTACTAATCTTTGCTTAAATACACGTAAAAAAGCCTTTTCATCACCAACACGAGAGAGCAAACACAATGATTTGTTGAGGACATGTAGATAAGCCAGAGGCTTCTTTACACCAGGCTCTCATGAAAAAAGAAGCCAAGTGGCAAACGAACATGAAGAAATATATAACATATACACAATAATGATAAACTTAATTACTCACTTAATTATTTATGCGATCAACTACTCACATTAAAAGTCAATACATGCAAGCGTATGTTGGTATTGCTACAAGTAGACGTTTTCATTTTTCACACATTAATATGTAAAAAACAACAACAAACAACCCCACACACAAATGAACACGACATTTTCATTCGACTACCTGACATTAAAAGAAACAAATACCAACCATTTCAAGTAAAGGTACTAGGTAAAGGTGTCCCATAACCTATGTTGTCGTAGGGGAGCGAGGCATCAGAGGCCTCAGCTTCTCCAGGGGCCAGCATATTGAGGGTGGCGCCCATCTCCTCTCCCTCTCTGCTTTACCTTCCCTGACCCTAAAGAGGCAGGTATCCGTTTACAGCTGGGTGAACTGTGGGACTGTACTGAAACCAAGGCGCGCAAACGGTCACCCATCCAAGTAATAACCACGCTCGATGCTGCTTAACTTGGCTGGGGAAAAGCGAGTGCTCTGACCACTGAGCTATCCCGTCCTGCCCCAAACCAACCATTTAAGCTCAAGTCAAATGTAAAAAACCGTTAAATGACAGACCATGACATTTAACATCTTGAAACACCAAGTCACTGGACTGTTTTCATGTATCTACAATCCTAAGCAAGGGCAACACATTTTACAAAAAGACCTTAACAACATTTAATCTCCGGAAAAAAAGTAAACCAGTCTCATCTTTACTGTCCAATGCTTCTACATTAAAAGCAATGTATTTCTGACAAATTACATCGTATGACTTACTTACAAACAAAAAGTGGATTTCTTCTCTGTTTTTTTCACCACACATGTCATGTCTTAATTTCATTATCTTTTTATACTTCTGTTGAAATTCGTCTTGTTTCTTATCCCCGCCTTTCCAACAAAATCTTACTGTGAGTGACCTTTCTATTTTCAAGTCCCTTCTTGATGGAATTGCCTTACTCTCTCAGGCAATACACAGCTATTTATTCTTTCAAGTCCAGCCTGAAAACACATCTCTCTTAATCTTAAATTTATCGTTCAATTAGTCTGTGCGTGTGTTTTTATCTATTTTCATTCTTTTATTTCGAGGATAATGGAATGATCAATCGTGTGGGTTTTTTGTTTCAATCCAGTCCTCATGTGTAGGCAGTTTTTGTAAATTTCGTTATCCGTTCCCATCGGCACAATATGGCCTACTCTTCCGAATAGCGGAACGGGTTTTAGCGTGTGCGCAAGATATTCTGATGTGTGTGTGTGTGTGTGTGTGTGTGTGTGTGTGTGTGTGTGTGTGTGTGTGTGTGTGTGTGTGTGTGTGTGTGTGTGTGTGTGTGTGTGTGTGGTCCGTGTGTGGGTGCCAGCGCGCGTGCCTGATATGGTTCGCGTTTGCACACGTGGGTATGTAACGTAATGTGGCAGGGTAAGATGTTTTCAAGTGGCATGCTTGGAAATGATGAGGAGAAGCCAGTCAGGAGAAAAAATTTAAAATGATTACGTGCATGCGCGCGCGCGTGCGTGCGCGTGTGTGTGTGTGTGTGTGAGTGTGTGTGTGGCTGCCCACATGCATTTGTCTATTTATTTGGTAGTCCGTATAGATATTATGTATCTGTTTGTAAGCATAAGAGAGATTAGGCGGTTTACTTGCTTGCTTGCTTTCTTGCTTGCTTACTTACTTACTTACTTATACTTACTTACTTACTTACTTACCTACTTACTTACATGGGGCATGGGGATGTGACAGAACGAAGCCCCATATTGGATGCATATGATCCCAGAACTCTTAACATCAAGGTGCAAGGCCGCTTCTATGCCATTGATATGTCACTACCTTTATATTTTTGTGTCTGAAATACACTTTTAAAAGAGAAGAGCCCGGTGTATTGAGAGGGAGAGGAGAGAGAGAGAGAGAGAGAGAGAGAGAGAGAGAGAGAGAGAGAGAGAGAGAGAGAGAGAGAGAGAGAGAGAGAGAGAGAGAGAGAGAGAGAGAGAGAGAGAGAGAGAGAGAGAGAGAGAGAGAGAGAGAAGGGGGGGAGAGAACTCTGAACTCTGAACTATGAACGTGTTTAATATGTACATTGGCCCTTAGGCCACAATACACGGAGTTTGGGGGAAGGAGGGGAATCAACATACTGGTATATACAGTACCATAGTATATGGAAGAAACGAAAACAACCAAACCATCAACCAATTAAAGTGAATCATGACTACAGTGATCAAGTCTTAGACTATGAACTAGATTAACAATGCAATTTGACTGCGTAAATATTTATAACACAATATAATATCAAAACCGGTATAAATCAAAATGTAATATTTAAATTCAGGTTGATAGAAACAATATTTGTAGAGACATATCTTATTTGACACATGTATCAATTAAGTCGGAGAGAGAGAGAGAGAAAGGGGGGGGAAGAGAGAGAGAGAGAGAGAGAGAGAGAGAGAGAGAGAGAGAGAGAGAGAGAGAGAGAGAGAGAGAGAGAGGAGAGAGAGAGGGGGAGAGAGAGAGAGAACTTACCTACTTACTTACTTACATAGGGATGTGACAGAATGAAATCTCATGTTAGATGCATATAATCCCAGAGACAAACAGACAGAGAGAGACAGAGATATAGATAGAACGAGACAGACAGACATAAATACAGAAAGAGGGCAAACTCTTAGGTCTGCTATCACAGACTTGGTGACACAGAGAGAGACAGAGAGACACAGAGAGAGAGAGAGACAGACAGACAGACAGACAGAGGGAGAAACAGAGAGAGAGAGGGGGGAGAGAGAGAGAGAGAGAGAGAGAGAGAGAGAGAGAGAGACAGACAGACAGACAGACAGACAGACAGACAGACAGACAGACAGACAGACAGACAGACAGACAGACAGACAGACAATGACAAACAGAGGGAGAGAGACAGACAGATAGACGGACAGACAGAAATACAGAAAGAGGGAAGACACTAGCCGCCATGGCGCAGCGGTTAGCGCTTGAGTTACGGACTGGAAAGTTGCGGGTTCGATTCCCATAAGAGTCATAGGGATTTTTCGGACTTCGGCCGACTCCTACCCAGAAAGAGTGTTCTGTGCGCTCAGTGGGAAGACTGGGACCACACAGTCGAGCTTCATCCACTTAACGGATGCGAGTTTGAGAGTGTTGCTCAAATTACCTGACCAACAATTCCGGTGTCTGTATCTCTCGGGCCCGGTTGACGCTGGGATATAATTATTATGATAGAAAGCATAGAGTACAACCCTGTCAAGTAGTCTCAAAGCATATGCACTTCCACAGCAGCAGCATTACGTCATCCTCATTGTCATTGATCATCATGCAATAAAACAAAATGCCTCTGATTCGGTGGTCCTGGTTGCTCTGGTCTCATGGTGACCTCAGATTCGGTTTGCCCATACGCTTCTGTGCCTTTGGTGAGTTTGTGTCAAAGCCTTTGGGGGTTGGAGGTTCACGGGGGACAGTCTTTCGAGGGACGTTGTGGTGGCTGCCACCTCGGGTGGGCAACTCACTTGGTCTGGGCTCCGCAACTGAGGTAATACTGTCGTTAGTAGGGGGCTTAGTGGGTGGTGTCCTGCGTATGTTAGCTCAGAACAGGCACCACTGAACACCACCAAAGTGACCCAGCAGCAGTGCAGGGCCCCTCTGGCTGGTGGCACCACGGCAGCCTGATAGTGATGGGCTCCCTGTGGACCTTCTGACCCTGAGGATGAGACATAACAAATCTGGGTGTGGCTGTTGCGGGAAGATTGAAATGAGCGGCGTGGGAACAGCAGGACAGGGGATGTCACAGAAGATGAGGCAGCAAAAAAAAAAGAAAGAAAGAGGGAAGACTCTTAGGACTGAATCACAGACTGAGTGACAGACTGGACGCATGTCTTTGTCTAAATGTCTGACATGTAGTCATGTTCTCTCGATGCCAGAACAAGAAGACGAAATATGCAATAAAGCTCTGCACTCATCCTGGAACCTGATCAGCTAGACTAGCCCTAAGAATGAAAAACAAAATGTGAACACATCGCTCCCCTCTTACAATGTCTCCACTGGCTGCCTGCCTCACAAAGAGTGAAAAATAAGATTGGTTCCTTTCTGTTACAAATGGTTTAGAGAGGATCTTTGTTTAGAAAAGATTAATATATTACATACACGAATTGAGGCTAATAATAAAGAAATAGCTTATGGCATGCTCGAAACAATATGTTTGACTCATTTAGTTTGGCACCTAATGAGCCTAGGTAGATCAATATAGCAGCGAGGCAGTCCTTTCCAAACACTAATTTAGATCAAACAACTGAGAACTTAAACGTTTTCTTTATATGGTAATCATGTTCATATATAAAAAAGAAGAAAAAGAAGAAAACCAAACCCAACTACAATAACAACATTAGCAAAACATCAATGGCAAAAACGAAATATTTATGAAGGGAGAAAAACAAGGACACTCGGGAAAAGTCGATTTGAACCAGATGTTGTGGCTCTTTCTCTAGTTGTCTAAAGAAACGGCATACAAAACTCTGTTATATAAACAAACCTCATTACTTCTGACCAGTTCAATATGTCATGCATGTTAGTCAAATGAATCACGATAACTTTTACACTTGCAGAGTTCATTTAGAAGCGATGTGTTGCACAGGGACACACCTCAGAATCACTGACAATGTGGAACTTGGTAAACATGTGATGTCTAAGTCTTCAGTGTCCAGTCCTCAGCCTCACAGTTGTTACTTGGTCTTCTCTGGGGAGAAGGTGATAATCATCCTTACTGCTGAATTTAAGGTACTGCTGAAGCCATCTTCTCTTTTGCTTTTCCTTCACAAGTGTCTTTGCCTCTTCATACATCATCTCCTGCCCCTCTTGAGGCATCTGACCTCCTATCTTTGCCAGAAGGTCAGATTCCTCATTGCCATGGATGTTGCAGTATGAGGGAACCCATTGGATGACCTTTCAAGGGCTTTACCTATAAGAAGAGAAATTATGTGGTAATTATTGCAAATGTCCTCGGAAGCTTTTTTTGGTGTAGGAGAAACATCAGCGATTTTCCATACTTGAGGAAAGTTGGATTTTCACAACCTTCTATTAAAAAGAGTGGTTAAGGGATCCAGAATAACTGACAGAGCAGCATTGAGGATTTTTTTTCTGTTTAAAATGTCTTCATAAAGTCCACCCTCTTTTTTCTGCAACTGTTTTTACTTGTACATTCCATCTCGCTCGCTCAGTTCTGCTGCAGACACCTGATGCTTTCAGACACCTGATGCTTTCAAACACCTGATGCTTTCAAACACCTGATGCTTTCAAACACCTGATGCTTTCAAACACCCAGATTAAATCAATCCACTGTTGGCCATTGCCCTTTCTCTATTTCTGATCTATCCATCGGGAATGACCTCCCTTTCTGACTTTGCCAATAGCCTATATTTAATGCTTTAAAATCTAGCCTAAAGTTACACTTATTTCCGACCTAGGATTTTCCCCTATAGCTACTCCTCTTATCTATGTATCTATCTATCTGTCTGTCTGTCTGTCTGTCTGTTTGTCTATCTATTTATCCACACACACACACACACACACACACACACACTCACACAAGCACACCTCCCCACACGCACATACAATGTATATGTCAGAAAAGAGTTCAAACAATAATAAGTGAACGCACTATATTCTCTTGTTTAATTTGATCTGTCACAGAAGAGTGACCCAATTTGGCTGCAGATTACCTTGTTTACAGAAAACAATTACACCAATATCTTAATCTCTAAGGTCAAAAGACACATTGGAGTGATCTGAAAACTCTCACACGTGATCAAATTGCAGTAAATGCATACGCTAGAACAGGTACCTTTATTTCGGACTTATTTAGGTGAAAGACGTCACTTGCTGATACATCATCGTTACATGAAACTAGTGTTTGGGGCTTTTTTTCTGAACTCATGTTTGTTAGTCCGTCGTTTTCGACGATGACCTCCAAAACAGCAGAGGAGGCAGCTGCTGTTTCGGAAACTGGGCAGAAATTCGATTATAGTGGAGATGCCTTGCCCACAGTACATCCCCACTCTCTCGGCCAAGTGGGCATAAGGACAGTCAGCGTTGGAGATGTTCTCCAAAGGCCAACCAGCCCCCAGGGCTGCAGCACATACGGACTGTGCAAGTCAAGCCTCCTAGTCAGAGAGTCATGACTGTTACAATAAATGATTAGATATCTATTGACAACTTTTGCGAGGGATGACTGTTTTGTACACATACACACACGCACGCACACACCACACACACACACACACACACACACACACACACACACACACACACACATATATATATATATATATATATATATATATATATAATATATATATATATATATATATATATATATACTGTGCCTCATCCTTATGCGGTTTTAAAGACTTCAGTACGCAATGACTGGGTTTGACAAGAATAATTAATAGTTCATTGCAACAGATCAAAAATCAATTTAGAAAAACCGCTTTCTAGATATGTTTTAAGTGGTGGTTTTAGTGTTGGTTTCACATGTCCCATAATATTTACTGAACATTGAAATGAACACACACACACAACACACACACACACACACACACACACACACTTCATTGAAAATTAATAATTATAGAGAAAGGCGTTTATGAAATAAAAATGTGTTTAATACAAATATCAAGCAAAACAAAAGCAGCACTGCCAATCAATACGACTACGCAGCAATAACATTCATTATTTCTGCATTATTTTTACTTTCAGCTTCTCTTTAAATTACTTTTCCGTTCTCACTTTATCACTGAGAACACGGTTCTATTTCCTCATCGGCTTGAATACACTGATGTAGTCCTTTGCGCGTCATCTACCTTGTGACAGCATAAGAATCGCTTGGCTTCCTGCCTGAATTTTCTCCCACTCAACAGGTACAGGTAAAAATTGGAAGCCGTTGCACTTATCCAACCGAAGGTAAAAAACGTTTTCACCAGCTCTACAATCGCCCGGGTGTCTTCGTCAGAAATCTTGATGTGATCCATCTGCATGTATATGGAAAAGATGCAGGGAGGAAGGGTAAAGATGAGGTAGGCTGCTGACGTGACGATGAGAGTGACTGACATGGACTGGAATCTGTCAGCGCCAGCAGTCTTCTGTGGATGGGCCCCTGCTCTCATTTTGCGGGACAGCTCTGCAGATTTGATGACCTGTTGAATAAGGATGCAGTTCCCGATAGCCAGAAAGAAGAACGGGAGGATGGAGTAAAAGAGCATGTACTGCCATTCGAAGAAGTCTATAAGGTAGACATAGGTTCTGTGGAACTGGCAGTTTCTGTATTCCGGCCAGTAAGCGAAGGTGAACAGAAAATGGAAGTTCATGGTGACGGCGAATACAAAGATCAACGTCACGATCGTCTTTCCCCTTTTCACCGTACACAACACCCCAACACGATGCGGCGCCACCACTGACGTCACTCGCTGATACGTCATCGCCACCAGAAGCCACGCTGACGTAATCCCAGTCACGTGGTACACGATGGTGGGCAGTGAACACAGAAGGTCGAATTTGAAGAAGCGGGGAGGCCAGGAATATCCCCTGCCCACCCAGAAAAACACCACAGCGGTCAGCAGCTGACACTGGTCAGACAGGGCGAGAGCGGTGAAGTACAGGGACAGACAGGCCGTGGACTGTGAGGACCTCATCCCCCGCATCACCACCACCGTCATCACATTGCCGAAAGAACCTAGCACCAGAATTCCAGGAGGCACCACTCTCCACAGCATAGTGTTGACGTCAGTGAGGACGTTTGTGGAATTAGTCGCGTTGTTCCCTCTGGCTGAATTATCGTTGATTTCATCATCGCTTTGCCACGTTGAGCTTTGAACCCAGTTGCTGAATGAGGAATCACCTGTTTCTGAAGATGTCATTTTTTTGAAAGATTGGTAAAAGAAGTAGAAATGTAATGTACCGGAGTGACTTTTAAGCGAAAAAAAATCAAGTTGAATACAGACACAAATTTGATGCCTATGTTAAACGTTGATAACGCTTCTATGAGAATATCATAAGACATACAGTGAGAAAATTTTAGAAAATAAAATTTCAAGAGTAACCAGAAGCGTTTATCAAATAGCATTTAAGAAGCTGGAAGATACTTAAGACACAACTCTGCAGATTGTCCCAGACTGCGAAGGATGAGTGTAGAGTTTGTGTTAGTTCTTGATATTTCTTGACAAGCTTGGTTCAGCCTTTTATGTTATCATTAAATAGTCAGTTTGTCACTTCGAAATCATGATTGAAATACATGTAATTCGTTTTAATGCAACCCTCCCCCCACCCCTCCCCTATTTCTTCGAAAAAAATGTTCTGTCTTTCGCTACATACAAAAATAGGTATAAAAATAATGACTAACGCAAACATGGAATGCGTAAACCTGTGCTCAAGCGCATATACAATCAAACGAATACATGTATGAATGTGTGTACATAAATACACACATACACTCGCACTCACACTCATACACGCGCGGCGCACACACACACCACACACACACACACACACACACACACACACACACATACGTGCGCACTCTCTCTCTCTCTCTCTCTCTCTCTCTCTCTCTCTCTCTCTCTCTATCTCTCTCTCTCTCCTCTCTCTCTTACACAGACATACACACACGCGCGCGCGTACTCCCTGAACGAATGACAAACTTTACAACACTGCATACACACGAGGACTGGCTGTAAAAAGCACACGAGTGATTATTCCTTTATCCTCATAAAAAGATTAAATACAATAAATTAATACACACACACACACACACGCGCGCGCGCGCGCACGCGCGCGAAACGTGCACTTGTCAAATACTCAGCTGGAAAAAAATCGAAAATTAAGTACTAATGAAGTTACCGTGAAGTGGAGGGGGGGGGGGGGGGGGCGGAGGTACAATTAACGAAAATCCATGTGAATGTAGGTAGGTTCCTTGTCTTTGTTGATTAGAACTATACGTAGGTAACGTCAATAGACTAAACTACATAACTACGGGGAGAGAGAGAGAGAGAGAGAGAGAGAGAGAGAGAGAGAGAGAGAGAGAGAGAGATAGCAAGCAAATTTTATGCTCTTAAGCTATACAGGCCATACAGCAAGACAGACAGATACAGAGAGAGATAGAAAGATTGAGAGAAAGACAGACAGAGACAGAGATTTTAGCTTTTGGGGGGTAATAAGGAAAGTGCAAATTATTACTGTGTTCTTCCAGCTCTATATACAACAAAGCAAAAGCAATCAGACAGCCATACAGATAAACAAATAATATCATGATGAAAAGTTGTCAAAAGGTTTACGAGAGAGAGAGAGAGAGGGGAGAGAGAGAGAGAGAGAGAGAGAGAGAGAGAGAGAGAGACAGACAGACAAGACAGACAGACAGACAGACAGACAGACAGACAGACAGACAGACAGACAAAGAACCGTACATGTGCATTTTTGTTTTATTTATATACTTGTTTGTGTGAGCGTGTGTGTGTGTGTGTGTGTGTGTGTGTGTGTGTGTGTGTGTGTGTGTGTGTGTGTGTGTGTGTGTGTGTGTTAGGGGTGAAGTGTGTGTGTGTGTGTGTGTGAAGGGTGTGTGTGTGTGTATGTCTGTGTGTGTGTGAACGAGTGCATACGTGTGTGTATGTGTGTGCATATGTGTATGTATCTATGCAAGAGTGTATGTATGTTGTCTGTGTGCTTGTGTACATGCATGTTGTGTGTGTGCGCGTGCGCGCGCTTGCATCTGTTTTTGTGTGTGCCTATGTGTACTGTTTGTGTGCGTGCATACGTAATGTGTGTGTGCTTGAGCAGGTGTGTGCATGTGTATATGTGTGTTTTGTGTGCCTGCGCACAAGCCCACGTGTGTGTGTGTACAGCAAGATAGCTCTCTCTCTCACTCACTTACTCTCTCTTTAAATCAGTGCAGGACTTTTGTTTTTTAACAAAGGTCTACCATGTGATTACATCGAAGTTTAAGCAATGTACTACTGATACTCTGCCATTTGTTTTTTCTTTATGAATCTTTTTAAATCTGCATCAAGGTTTAATGAAAGAACAATCGATTTTGTGACATTTCTAACAGAAAATTATTTCCATGGTGACTGTCACAATTTTGATATAAAATGACAGGAGCTCTTACAGCTGCGAAATGACAAAGACGAGGAAGCGCACCTCTCTCTCTCTCTCTCTCTCTCTCTCTCTCTCTCTCTCTATCTCTATATATATAATATATATAAAATATATATATATATATATATATATATATATTATATATATATATATATAGTACTGAGGCACTGTGCAATTAAACCATTCCAGAGTTCAAAGTTCTCTCTCACACTTTCTCTCTCTCTCATTGTATTGTAGTTTGGCCTAAGGCTGATGTGCAATTAAACCATTTCAGAGTTCATAGTTCTCTCTCTGTCTCTGTCTGTCTGCCTGTCTCTCTCCTCTCCTCCTCTCCTCTCTCCTCTCTCTCTCTCTCCTCTCTCTCTCTCTCCTCTCTCTCTCTCTCTCTCTCTCTCTCTCTTGCTCTCTCACTCTCTGTGTCTCTCTCGGGTCAATGGTAAACTTGTCAAGAACAGGTGTGTGTTTATGAGCTCTGATATATTTTTTTGTCAAATTGGACTATCTACAGTGGTTGTCCAGTGCTGACACTCTGCCTGTGGGTAGCTGGTGCACTATGCCAGTTTCCTTGCGTTTCGGTCAGTGTGCGGTGGGTTTTTGCCTGTGTACCAGGCTTTCATGCTGAAACGGGCGAAACTCAAAGCAGCCATGTTCATGGTGTGTTGACATTACAAACGGGTGTAACGGTGCTATGACAAGTGTGCTTCTCTTTCTGCTCTACATGGGCACTTTAATCCATCAGTGTGGAGACATCGAATTGAACCCTGGCCCTCCGAAGCCAGACCCCTTAAAGCAGACGACACTGAGAAGTGAAGGGCAGTGACGGACAAGCAGCAGTGGGCTGGCAGCAGGTGAGAAATCCTGGGAAGATCCTGCAACTAAGAAAGTGATGGCAATGTTAGCAAACATGAATGCAGACATGAATAGCAAAGTTGAGGCTATGAGAAAAGATAGGACAGAGCTAAAGGAATCAAATTGTGAACTGAAAGAAGACATTCATGAGAATGAGATTTTCATCGATCGTTTAAAGAGAGAAAATGAGCTCCTGAGAGAAGAAAACAGTGCACTGAAAATGAGAGTTGAAGATCTTGAGAGAAAGACTGACTACTTGTAAGGCCAATCCAAGGAAACAACCTAATAATCTATGGAATACCCAGGGAAGAAAAAGAGACTTGGCAGAAGTGTGAAGGCCGTGTAACTGATTTGCTCATTGACCAACTGGAAATGGCAGAATCTGTGGAGTTTGACAGAGTGCACCGTGTGAACGCCAGTCCAAAGCCACCCATCATCACCCGATGTACCTTCTTCAAAGACAGAGAGAAGATTTTGAAAGAAAAACGAAAGCACAGGCATTTTCATTGGCGAAGATTTCTCCACAAGATTCAGAGAGCTGAGAAGAAGGCTGGCTCCACTCATCAAGTGGGCCAGAGAGCAGGGGAAGAAAGCCACCATGGTGTACGACCACCTGGTCATCGAGGGGAAAAGGTTTGACCTGACTGCTGAAGACAGACTGTTTGAAGCTGGATAGTGTGTCGGCCGGCCCCTCAGAACAGTCACAGAAACTGAAAAACCACACACAAACATGGTGATGCTGTTCCTTGTTTAAGGGGGAGGAGAATCCAAACCCTACACCTGTAGCAAACTGTGCACACACATAGGGTGACAGGTCAGGCCAGTGTTGGGGTCAACCTGTTCATCCTGAGAGGTGGCAGTCAAGTTGCACGTGCTATTGGGACGGGTTTGGGGAGGCGAGGGTCGCCTGGTGACAGCAAGTTGTGTTCGAATGAGAAAGAGAGGAACAAGAGAGGATGTAAGAATGTGATGCATGTTACTAAAAAAATACTGTTGTTATCTCTGATACAGCCGGTTTTTCCGATAGGGCAGGTTTTTTCTGGAGGGTATAGTGATAATACGTTTAAAACAAATAATTATGTCTATTCATAACTCACAAGCTGATTTCACTGAGAAGAGACAATGTAAACTTGATAAAAGAAATGTGGGTATAGAAAAAGATAACACTGTGTGTTAAGAAAGAGCTGTTTTGCTTCCATGTAGAAATATACCAAGTGGCTCTAGTGAAGAGAATGTGGCAGGTAGTGGATGTGAGAGATGTGTGGATTGTGATGCTGATCGTGTGATTATGGAGAAAACTCTGTGGATAATATGTCTCCGGGACGATGCGACAAAAGGTGGAGGGGTGAGAGTGATGATGGGATGAAAGAGGATGACAAAAGTGGAGGGGGAGGGTCATTACAGTCAGTTTAAAGGGGGGGGAAAAGGAAAAGGACGCTAGTGGTGGGAGCTGGTATTGGGGAAGTCAGGGTGGGGTTGCAAACAGATTGTCTTTTTTGCAATGGAATGTGTGTGGTATTGTTTCAAAACTAAACGATTCTGATTTTGTAAATTTTATCTCGTCATTTAACTTTGTTTGTCTTGTTGAGACGTTTGTTCACAGATTTGAGTCTAATTTATTTGAAGATCATGATTTTTGTGTGAAACCAGCTTTTAAACTGACACAGTGTGGGAGATGTTCAAGGGGGATTATTTGTCTTGTGCGTAAGGCTTTTCTCCCTTACGTGCGCTATATTGAGGATAGCAGTGACTGTTGTGCGTCTTTTATTTTGAGAAAGATTTTTTTTCATTTTCCTAGAAATGTTTTATTTGTTTGTACTTACTTACACCCAGAAAATTCTCCATATTATTCGTATTTTGATTGTGACGATGAACTAGTATACTTGAAGAAAATATTTTGGAAAAGATGTTCATGTTTGATGATTTTAAAATTATACTGTGTGGGGATTTAAATGCTGGGACTTCAGATATCTCTCTCTTTCTCTCTCTTCTCTCCTCTCTCTCTCTCCCTCTCTCTCTCTCTCTCTCTCTCTGTTTTGTGGCCTGAGGCCGATGTGCAATTAAATAATTTCATAGTTTCAGATCTCTCTCTTTTTCTCTCTTTCTCCCCCCTCTCTCTCTCTCTCCTTGTATTGTGGCCTAAGGCCCATGTGCAATTAAACCAGTTCAATTGCTCTTTCTCTCTTTCTCTCTCCTCCCTCCCTCCCTCCTCTCTCTCTCTCTCTCTCCTCTCTCTCTCTCTCTCTCTTTTCTCTGTATTGTGGCCTAAGGCTGATGTGCAATTAAACCAGTTCAGATTTCTTTTTCTCTCTTTCTCTCTCTCTTCCTCTCTCTCTCTCTCTCTCTCTCTCTCTCTCTCTCTCTCTCTCTCTCTCTGTATTGTGGCCTAAGGATGATGTGCAATTAAACCACTTCAGATTTCTCTTTCTCTCTTTCTCTCTCTTTTCCTCTCTCTCTCTCTCTCTCTCTCTCTCTCTCTCTCCTCTCTCTCTCTCTCTGTAGTGTGGCCTGAGGCCTACGTGCAATTAAACCAGTTCAGTGTTCAGAGTTTTCTCTCTCCTCTCTTCTCTCTCTCTCTCTCTCTCTCTCTCTCTCTCTTCTCTCTCTCTCTCTCTCTCTTCTCTCTTCTCTCTATCGTCTCTGTCATCTTTATGTGCCTGAGGCCGATGTCAATTAAACCATTTCATGTTCAGAGTTTCTCTCTCTCTCTCTCTCTCTCTCTCTCTCTCTCTTTGTATAAGTGTTGGGTTATTATTAAGATGTATCCCTACGGGCGGGGACTGGATGTAAAAAAGCACATGAGTGCTTATTCATTATCCTCGAAGAAAAAGAATTTGTCATTGTCATTGTCATTGTCTCTCTGTCTGTATTGTGGCCTGAGGCCTACGTGCAATTAAACCATTTGAGAGCTCGAGTTATCTCTCTCTCTCATTGTATTGTATTTTGGCCTAAAGCTGAAGTGTAATAAAACCATTTGAGAGTTCAGATCTCTCTCTCTTTCTTTCTTTCTTTCTTGGTTTTTTACACACACAATATGTTCACTTGTTTCACCCAAACAACGAGAGGAAGGCTGGCATCATTAGCGTGGGTCTCTTTTCTCTCTTCAGAGTGGACTCTTCTGAGGCAGAACGTGGACCACGCTTTGAAACTGAGGTCCCTGCAGTGAGCTCATAGACAAAACTGCTGTACAAATAATTATTGGCATTGCTTAATAATTGCACTAATGAATTATCTTTGTGCATCTTAGCGCAGCAGTTACAGTTGTATTCTAGCGCCAAGTACTGTTGTATTATAGCGCCAAGGTACTGTTGTATTCTAGTGCCAAGGTTCTATATCGTACTGTTGTTATGCTTGGAGGTGTTATGGTGAGATAGTATTTAACCATGACAAGCTCTTAGCGTAATAACTTGCACTCACCATCAAAAGAAGAGAAAAGCCCTCTGATGCTGGGTGGTGGCTACCTATGATGATGATGATATAACTGAAAATAATCATAGATCGCCACTTCTCATCCAGTCTCTACTTAACTGTTTCACAATAGTTTCCAGAATTGATGAGACAGAGAGACAGACAGACATGCAGACAGACAGACAGGCAGACATACAGGCAGGCAGGCATGCACACAACACACAGGCATGCACGCACGCCACACACACACACACACACACACCACACACACACACACACACACACACAACGCAAGAAAGGAGACAGACTGTACATATATGTTATTGGAAAAGTTTCATGTTGAGCTGTAGACAAAAACATGTATGGGAACAGAGCAAAGAGTGGCTACTGCCAAATGCCGTGCTTTAAAAACAATGGTTTATTATGCTGTTATTGTGCGTTCCTCAAGCTTAAGCATCCTGGAGATTACCCTTAATATGCACTGTTTCTCTCATCACAAAGGGGAGAGGGAGGCGGGAGGTAGCCTGGTTGGTTAGAGCATTGCGCTCGTGATCTGCTGACCCGGGTTGGAATCCCGTTCAAGGGGATGTTTTCCCCCTGGAGTTCACATCAGAGCCGACTCAACTCCTCTCAAAAGTCCTTCGGATGAGACAATAAACCGAGATCACGTTTTCGAACGCACGCAGAGCATCTTGCGCACACGTTAAAACATGTTCCGCTTTTTCGGAAGAGTAGGCCATTGTGTGCTAGTGGAAGTGGATGACAAACTTAACAAAACTGCATGCTCACGAAGCCTGGATGAAAAAAAACAGGCGAGTTTTTATTCCATTATCCTCGATTGAAAAGAGTAACTTAATGAAAGAAGGAATACCTGGCATTCACTGTTGGGTCATAAAATACACGCTGGTAGAGAAGTTCCTGCCTATGGGTGTTTTCAAGTACTTGCCTTGTCATGGAAGTATCTGAATTTAAAAAAAAAATTCTATTGTTTTTTTTCCCTCTACTGAAAATCACAAAAATTGTTATGCTAGGAGTGGGCGGGACACAGATGAGAAAACATTACTATTATAACTTCTTTTTTCTTTGGCTGCCTTATCTTCTGTGACGATGATTGCCTGCTGTTCCCATGCCGCTTCATATAAATATTTCAGTCTCAAGCCATATCCAGGTTTGTCATGTTACCTTCTCAGGGGTCTGAAGTCCACAGAAGCCTTATCAATATCATGGGGTCTTCAGCTGTCGCTTCCTAAGGGTCTGAAGTCTACAAAACTTCATCAATATCAGGCTGCCTCTTAACGGCTTTGCATTGCCGCTGGGTCAGTTTGGTGGTGATCAATGGCCTACTCTTCCGAAAGGTAGTACATACTTTTAACGTGTGTGCGAGATAACTTCAGGGGAGAAAACGCAAACCGGAGTGGTAGGGTGCGCCACGCCACACGAACATCTGGACTGGCCAAGACTGTCTTACAAGGAACAGTACAAGGCGGGAGACTAAACGCCAACAGAGGAAACGATGGGAAGATTGACAGTGAGTGGACTGACGTTCAGTGGAACAATTTGCTACGGAAAGCCAGAGGACAGCGGGGAGTGGATGGACATATTTATGGTTATAATTACAACTTCAGCTGTTTCTATCAACTTCAAAGACTCTTGTAAAACTCTGCTTTTGTGTTGTTCGATGGTGTTCCTGTTCGTAACTGGATTCAAGCCCTCCGCTACACAAAACAGGTCCAAACCGTAACTGGATCTAAAAAGAAAACTCACTTTGTTTTTTGTTTTTTAATCAGCGTACATGGAAATACGATGCACAACATTGAAAATTTTTTTAAAATATGTTACATATGTGATGGTGTGGTAAGTAGATTACCTCCCATGCGATCAGAGCGACGTGTTACTATTTTGGGACACACTTCCAAATTGTGCATCACTCTGTGTCCTGGCCTTTGCATACACTTTGCATTTGTGGTAAAATGTCATATTTATGCAGCCTCTTTCTTAGAGGCCACATCCTTCCCGATCATACTGTGCAGTCGTAGTCGAGAAGTTGTACAGTGTTGTGACAGATCAAACATCTCCACTCTGTTACACGTAAATGAAAATTTAGAACAATTTGCGAATGTAAAACGATTACTTTCTAGCCTATCACTCTTGTTTATAAGATACGATGCCACCCACCCCACTCCGTGGGGATGCCGGGGTCTGTCAGTATAGATAGCATCCCCACCTTTTGGAAATTTTATGCTAGGAATTCCCTTTTTTATCTCTGTTTCTGCTTTGTTTGTTTTCACCTGTCCTTCTTGTCTATTTTCTGCCTTCTTGGTCCACTTTTTTTCTAGAAAAAAATAACAAGTCTCTCCCATGCCGTGATATGCTGGGCCTGCCTTATCAGTCGCTTAGCGGCAGCGCAAAGCATTTTCGCTCATATGACAGTCAACAATAGTTGCTGTCTGAGCGTTCGAAGAAGAAGAATATGATTTTTTTAAATATATGTAGTAGTGATGTTGATGATGATGCAAACTATAATAAAGTGGATGCCAAAGATGCTGAAAAGAAAGAGTATGATGTTTTAACAGACTCGCACACTCGCACAAAGACAACAAGATTTGTTTAATCTTTATAGCGTTTTGTTTTTGCGATGTGCAGGTCTGTATGTGCACTGGCAGTCAAACCTGAGGAAAGAAAGGAGAAGGGAAGTTTTCACAGGGAGTTTCCAGAAACAGGGAGGAGTTGTTTATCCCCGTTGAGCCTGTTTGGTTATGTTGTTAACGTCAACAACAATAACAAGTATAACTGACAAGTCAGGCCCAGCATATCCGACTTCGGCATGGGAGAGACTTGTTATCTGTTTTTTCTGGAAAAAAAGGCAGACATGTGGACCAAGAAGGCAGAAAATGGACAAGAAGGACGGGTGAAAACGAACAAGACAGAGATAGAAAAGAGGTGGATAGGTGATCTAGATGTAACGCGCCTGTCTAGAAAGCGAAAAGTCCGGGTCGGAATTGTGCATGGTTCGAATCCCGTTTGGACCGGAAACTTTTCCCCCATCCATTAGACCATGAGTGGTGTTATGGGCGCTAGTCTTTCGGATGAGACGATAAACCGAGGTCTCGTGTGTTACACATAATTATTTAGCGCACGTTAAAGAACCCACGGCAACAAGCGAGTTGTTCCTGGCAAAATTCTGTAGATAAAAGCCACTCTGATAGGGAAACAAATACAGTTGCAGACAGGAAAAAGACCCACCAAAAGTAGGTGGCGCTGCACTTGTGGCGACGCGCTCACCCCGGGGAGAGCAGCCCGAATTTCACGCAGAGAAATCTGCCGTGACTTAAAAGTGGTATAAATAAAAAAAAAATAAAAAATAATGATTATGATATGATAGTGTGAATTTCATTGATATTTGTTTTATTATACATGTTATACCAATTTGATTTATGTCCTAAAAATGCGTGCGCGTGTTATTATTGTAGACGTATGTTCAATGTCATGTTTAATGGAAGAGAGTATTAATTTCATTGATATTTGTCTTATACAACATGTTATAACAATTGTGGCCTTTGTCATAAAAATGTGTGCGCGTATGTGCGAATGTTTCCAATGTGTGTGTCTTTTATATTATGTTTACATGTTTATTGTTTCTATGTATGGCTCGTGACCCACCGGAACTTCTCTGTCTCTGAGATGATAAAGTTTTTGAATTTGAATTTGATATTGTATGAAGCTGGTTCGTTCTTGAGCATCGGGTTCAAAGACTGAGAAGGATGGGTATGCAATAGCGACTCTATCTATCTATCTATCTGTCCCGTAGTCTGACGACCGTGGGGGCACCCCCAAAGACTCAACAATAGCGACTAGTTGCTATATTTTCATCAGCGTTTTTCTTGACAGTAAAGATGGGGAAAGTGGCTATTGAGTGGGTTGTTTAGTGATTTCGGGATTTGGAAGTGATAGACAAAAACAATAAATTTTAATAAGAATATAATTGTATTACCAAAAAAGAAAGAAACATAAACGCAGAAACAGACAGACAGACAGAGACAGACAGACATGCACACAGACATACACACACGCGCACGCACGCACTAACAAACGCACGCACTCACAACAGACTAGCCACTATGAATCAGTCGCGAGCACGCTGGATTCCTGTCTAGAGGGTAGCAGGTTCAAATCCTTAAGAGTCAAGCTTTGGCCTTTTTGTTTGTTTGTTTCTTTCTTTGGTTTTGTTGTTCTGGGGGTTTTTTGCTGCCTCATCTTCTGTGACGTCCCCGGTCCTACTGTTCCCACACCGCTCATTCCAATCTCCCCGCCACAGCGATACCAAGATTTGTTATGCCTCATCCTCAGGGTCGGAAGTTCACAGGGAGCCCATCAATATCAGGCCGCCATGGGGCCACCAGCCATCGGGGCCCTGCACTGCTGCTGGGTTACTTTGGTGGTGTTCAGTGGTGCCTGTTCTGAGCTAACATACGCAGGACACCACCTACTATGCCCCCTACTAACGATAGTATTAGCTCAGTCGCGGAGCCAGACTGAGTGAGTTGCCCACCCGAGGTGGCAACCACCACAACGTCCCTCCAACGACTGTCCCCTGCGAACCTCAAACCCCAAAGGCTTTGACACAAGCTCACCACAGGTACAGAAGTGTATGGGCAAACCGATCTGAGGTCACCATGAGACCAGAGCAACTAGGACCACCGAATCAGAGGCAATTTTTTTTATGGCATGATGATCAATGACAATGATGATGACGTAATGCTGCTGCTGTGGAGGTGGATATGCTTTGAGACTGCTTGACAGGGTTGTACTCTACACTTACTATCATGATTTATCCCGGCGTCAACCGGGCCCGAGAGATACAGACACCTGCAGTTTTGGTCAGGTAATTTGAGAAACATTCTCAAACTCGCATCCGTAAAGTGGATGAAGCTCGACTGTGTGGTCCCAGTCTTCCCACTGAGCCCACAGCACACTCACTCTGGATACGAGCCGGCCGGAGTCCGAAAAATCCTATGACTCTTATGGGAATCGAACCCGCGGCCTTCCAGTCTGTAACCTAAGGCGCTAACGACTGCGCCACAGTGGCTGGTCCTTTTTGTTTGTTTGTAATTGTTTTTATTTCGCTTTTACTTAAGCTGGCTTATCCCCAAAGGGAGTTCGTCACGAGCTGTTTCTTCACCCTTCCTCTATTCCGTAGTCTTGTAAACCTGAAGATTTTGCAGCCAGCTTCCTTCATTCTCTGCTGTGCCTCTGTTTACCGTAGCAGATCGCTCCACTCGAGGCCAGTCTACTCTCTGATGCTGTCTTCCCATCCGTGGTATGTTTAGAGACTCTTAAACTATACCGTTCAAATGTATTCAATATACTACAGAGGGCATTGTGAGAGTGTGTGCTCGAACTACTTGAGCAGCAATGCTCGTGTCCTGTGTATAGACCTCGACCGGGCGTGGTTGATGGCCGTTATACTACCATAGGGCGCAAACTGCACAGTCCTGGCAATGGCCCCAAAGAACCAGTCGCCTTTGCCCAGTGAATGGCGCCTCGGGTAATGGACTGGAAGGTCAAGGGGTGGACGGGATAGCCTAGTGGTTAGAATATTGCGCTCGCAATCTGACGATCCGGGTTCGATTCCCGTTCAAGGGGATAGTTTCTCCTGGATTAACATCAGTGCAGACTCCACTCTCCCAAAAGTAATGGGTGAGACTTTAAACCGAGGCCCCGTGTGCGAACGCACGCAGAACATCTTGCGCACATGTTAAATCCTGTTCCGCTTTTCGTAAGAGTAGGCCATTGTGTGCAGGTGGGAACAGAGGACAGAATTTACAAAACCGCATACACACGGGGACTAGATGTAAAAAAGCACATAAGTGCTTATTCCATGATCCTTGATAAAAAAAAGAATAAAACAAAATCCCATATGAGTCAGAAATTGTTGGTACTCGGGTCGGCTCCTACCCAGAGTGAGTGTGCTGTGGGCTCAGTGGGAAGACTGGTACCACACAGTCGAACTTCATCCACTTTAAGGATGCGAGTTTGAGAGTGTTGCTTCAATTACCTGACCAACACTGCAGGTGCCTGTATCTCTCGGGCCCGGTTGATGCCGGGATATACTATGACAGGAAGCGTAGAGTACTGCAGCCCTGTCACGTAGTCTCAAAGCAGATGCACTTCCATAGCAGCATCGTTACATCATCCTCATCATCATTGATCACCATGCAGGAAAACAAATCGGTCTCTGGTTCTGTGGGTCACAGAAGATGAGGCAGTAAACAAAAGTGGTTTCAAAGCTGATGCGTTTCTAAAGCAACGTTACAACAGCATCCTTATTTATCACCATTGACTGCCATGCATCAAGAAGAAAAAAAGCCTCTAATCTCTTTGACTCGATGAGCCTCTGATGCCTTGATCTCTTAACGACCTCAGCTCTAGTTACATCGTAGTGTTTGTCTCACTCACTTAGTCTGGCAATGCTAATAATAGCGTCAGTTTAGGATTAATGTAACGCTCTGCAACTATTGGATTGCAACATGTATTACCAAACATCTCCATGGTGACCCAGCGCTGGTGCAGGGCCTTACTGCTGGGTTGTCTTACGGCCTCCTACCATTTTGACGCGCCCTGTACACTTCTTACCTGAGAGACACGACAAATCATGAGCTTACATACGACTAGGAGGGAGAGATGGAAATGATAGGACAAAAACATTACAGAATACGAGGCAGCAAAAACGTATTATATGATGCAATAGGTTATATGTGTGTGTGTGTGTGTGTGTGTGTGTGTGTGTGTGTGTGTGTGTGTGTGTGTGTGTGTGTGTGTGTGTGTGTTATGTGAGTGTGAGCGCGCGCGTGCGTATGTGCGTACATGCGTGCGTGCGTGTGTGTGTGTGTGTTCTGTGTGTGTTGTGTGTGTGTGTGTGGTGTGTGTGTGTGTGTGTGCGTGTGTGTTTTGTACAGGTGTGCCAATAAGAAACCGGTTGAATGTACATCTTTATTGCATCTCGAGGTAAAAAACACCGGAAAAAAACCAACTATGTCTATAGGAAAAGCAAACAAACACTGTCTTTATTGGTATAAGGGGATGGGATCAAAAGCAATGTGATTCTTTCAAGGAAAAAAAGAAAGAAAAAGAAAGGGAAAGGAAGAAAACGGGCTTGAAGAAGGAATAATTGTGTTCTGTAAAAGACATCATCCTGCTTGGCGTGGTTGTGGCTATGTTTGTAAAAGCTAGAGGTGTTACCTTGGTGCATATACATGATCGCGGTATCAAGAACAGGTTTTTGTTTTTATTTTTGTTGTTGTTGAGATAATAAAGTCATATCTCTCTCTGTCTCTGTCTCTCTCTCTGTCTCTGTCTGTTCTGTCTGTCTGTCTGTCTGTCTCTCTCTCTCTCTCTCTCTCTCTTCTCTCTCTCTTCTCTCTCTCTCTCTCTCTCTCTCTCTCTCACTCAGTGTTTCTTTGTTTGTGTCTGTCTGTTTTATCTGTCTGTCTGCCCCCCCTTCCCCTCTCTCTCATTCTCTCTCTCTCTCTACTCTCCTTTTCTCTCTCTCTCTCTCTCTCTCTCTCTCTCTCTCTCTATCTTTCTCTCTCCTTGTTTGTCCGTTTATCTGTCTGTCCTAGGTGTATTTTTCTTGCTTGCTGATTATCTTTATTTCCACTCCTTTTATTTTTTTAGGATTGTATACGTATGTCTGACGCACTTAATGCTGTTGCTTAGACATTGTTTATAGATACCTTTCTTTTTTGATATTGTAGCATTTGAGGGCAATAATACGAGTCAAAGAAGCGTGTTAGTATGTATCTGCATACGGCATGCATTAACGACAAGATTTTATTTCACGGCATTTCCTTCAGACCATGTCAAACCTCTGGTCATAAAAGCTGATGAAATGTAATTCTCGACATGTGGTTTTTTTGTTTAAATCTCTGTCACAATCTATCAGATATGCCCGTAGTTTACCCCCCCCCCCCCCCCCCCCCAAAAAAAAATAAAAAAAATATATATATATATAATTTGTTATCTTTTACAACAGAGTACATGATTTCTAAACTCTAGTCGCATTGCATGACAAAACTAGTGAGTGTAAAAGGTTGTTATTGTTGTTGTTTTAAAATGCCTTGTAATTTTGATTTTTTGTTTATCGTATTAGTAGTATATCTCTTGGTACTTACGATTGTTGTTTTAAGTGTACTGCAGCTATTCTTAGTCTCTTGTTAAATGACTGTATTATCCTCCATGCCACAGAAGGTGTTGAAGGAATCAAATCTTGATTCTTGATTCTTGAGTCTGTTATTCTTGTGAATTTAAACCATCAACATCATCTTCTATAGCACAAGCCACACCCTTTGTTGGTTATGGATGCCTCCACCCTCCCTTTCCCCGTGGGGATGCCAGCGGGCTGTCATTGTAAATACCATCCCCACCTTGTGGAAATTCTGTGCTAGGAATTCCCTACTTTTCTATCCCTCTCTTTGTTTCTGCCTTGTTCCTTTTTCTTTCCGACACCTTCTTCTTGTCTATTTCCTGCCTTCTTGGTCCATTCTCCTGCCTTTTGTTTCCCTTAACGACTGAAAAGATTACAGTTCTCTCCCATGCCGAAGTCGGATGAGCTGGGCCTGACTTGTCAGGAGCTTAACGGTAGCGCAACGCATTTTCGTTCAGATGACAGACAACGATAACTGCTGTCTGAGCGTTCGGCAAAGAAGAAAGAAGAGGTTATTGATGTGCGTCAACTGACACACACACACACACACACACACACTCACACACACACACACACACACACACACACACACACCACTCACACACACACACACACACACACACACAAAAAACCTGATATAAACGTCAACTTTTTTTTGGATGTATTGTCTTGAGATTGGGATTCTCCTTCACCAGTGCTGAACATAGCAAATATCTACTCTCCCTTACAAAAGGCGAGATTACTTGGAAAACAGCCCTAACGCGAACTGGTCATCCAGTACGTGCTTAGTGTCTAGCAGTAATTGCCCGGCGTGGTGCTGCCTCAAAGTGCATGTTCTGGGTGACCTCCAGGGCGATCAGCTGGAAAATGCCCCCCCCCCCCCTTTTCCCTTTTTCCCCCTCTCCCCAAATGATCAGCCACCTGTCAGGAATCCACTTGCTCTTTCTGTAATATGCGTGCAGTCATTTCTGAAGTAATTCCCTGGTTATATTGTTACACATAACATGCACACACAAAAAGTCATTTTCCATTTCCATTGTATTCTTTTATATCGAGGATAATGGAATAAGCACTTATGTGCTTTTTTTACATCCAGTCCCCTTGTGTATGCGGATTTGTGACTTCTGTCATCTGTTCCCACCGGCACACAATGGCCTACTCTTACGAAAAGCGGAACAGGATTTAACGTATGCGCAAGATGTTCTGCGTGCGTTCGCACACGGGACCTCGGTTTATAGTCTCATCCGAAGGACTTAGGGGGAGAGTGGAGTCTGCACTGATGTTAACTCCAGGGGGAAATCATCCCCCCTTGAACGGGAATCGAACCCGGGTCGTCAGATTGCGAGCGCAATGTTCTGACCACTAGGCTGTCCCGCTCCCCTCCTAACACCCCTATGTGGTGTCCAGTCAAGCTGCCTGTGTACACTTTAAATTCCATTGTAAGCTGAAACTATATCAAACGTTTATCAGCCTTTTTTGGGGGGATGGGGGTAAAAAACAATTTTACA
>CM054157.1:97392-103394 GCA_028751875.1 Rapana venosa
AATGTATTGTATTGTATTGTACTATATTGTATTGCATTGTACTGTACTGTATTGTATTGTATTGTGTTGTACCGTGTTGTATTGTATTGTACTGTGTTGTATTGTATTGTATTGTATTGTACTGTATTGTAATGTACTGTGTTGTATTGTATTGAATTCCACTTTAAGGCATGGCAGATTTCTCTGCGTGAAATTCGGGCTGCTCTCCCCGGGGAAAGCGCGTCGCCACAAGAGCAGCGCCACCCACTTTTTTGCTTTCTTTTTCTGTCTGCATTATTATGTATTTGGTTTCCTATCAAAGCAGCTTTTTTCTATAGAATGTTGCCAGGGACAACTTTCTTGTTGCCGTGGGTTGTGTTTTTTTACGTGCACTAAATAAGTATTGCACACAGGACCTCGGTTTATCGTCTCATCCGAGAGACCAGCACACAGACCACCACTCACGGTCTAGCGAAAGGTGAAAAAGTTTCGGGCACAAACGGGGATTCAACCACCACACACTTGAAACCCGGACTTTTCGCTTTCTAGGAAGGTGCGTTACCTCTAGACCACCGATCCACTCTAGACGGCAGATTCACAGGGAGATGTTTACGAATGAGTTTGGGATGAGCAATCTCTGATTAGGAACACCACTGCCACTGTGTACGAGCAGTAAAAAGGTAAAGGTGTGCCATGACCCTAAAGAGGTAGAGATAGGGAAAAGGGGCATTCAAGCTCCTTTTCCGATAATTTTACCAAACCTCTGCAACTTTGAGCCGATTCGGCTGCGCCTCATCGACTCAAAACTTGTGGCGTTTTAGTTAAAACTAGGCAACAATCTTGAATGCCCCTTTTCCCTATCTCTCTACTAAAACTGGAAGTAATACTAATTTATTTTTGATGGCTAAAACTATAAAATTATGGGAATTTATCCTGATTCATACACATGCTGTGTCCCTGCCCTGTTAAAAAAAATAAGCTATTGGGTTTTACACTACACAGTATTTAGTCGGCTGGTCTGTTTTGAGTATTAGTTTACTATGCTTTGAGCCTCTCAGTTTTAGTTTTATTCTTTCTCTTTCTTGTCCGTCTGTAATAACATCATTCTCCCGAAGGCAATTATTAAACCCATCTCTGTCTTTCATGTGAAAAATTACAACGACTTTGATTTGTTCACGGTAATCTTTTAATATGCTTATATACTTTTGTATCAGCAACCAAACAGATATCTGTGCATGTCTCCCACTGAAAGCGAGCTTAGACAAACTATTCCTTTTCTTAACAATGTCACGCTCTGCTGAGCAGTCGTCTATTAAGAAAAGGGTCTGCCTATTTTCAAAGAGCCTGTAATAGTATTCTAAACACTCGCTTAGCCTGTCAGAGGGATTGACTATAATTATATTCTCATCTGTCCAAATAAATTTTCTCTCTCTGTATGTTTTATTGTTGTGTAGTGTTGGACAGAATATAACAATGAACTCGAAATGATTTTTGTACACTGTTTGTAATAAATCTAAAACAAATACAGTCTTGCCACAGCCAGTCTGCCCGCATATTAGAGAGCAGTGTGCTTCTTTTGGTAGAAAACTTAGCTGGTCCATCAGTAAACAATTTCTTTTAGTCTATTTCCTTCTATGTTGAGCTGTGCATCCATCACTACAAATAGATATATTTTTATGGGCTCATCATTTTCTTGCTCTTTCTCTATCCCGCCCTTGGTGTGTTTGGGTTTTTTGTGTGTGTGTGTGTGTGTGTGTTTGTTTTTGTGTGTGTGTTTTTTGGGTGTGTGTGTGTGTGTGTGTGTGTGTGTGTGGGTGTGTTGTTTGGTTTCGTGGGTGTTTTTTTTTGTGTGTTTGGTGTGTGTGTAAGTTGTGTTGTGTGTCGGGCATGCGTGGGGTTTTCGTTTTATGTGTGTGTTTTTACAATTTTTTGTCATGGAATTTCTTCGTTACAGTATGTTTTTTTGTTTTTTTTGTTTTCCCGGGTTTTTGTAATTGGAAAGGGGCATTGCGCTAAAACCATCAGTTTTTAAAAAATTTTTCTGAAAAATTGACCCGACAAAAAATCGAAAGTTTTTTTAGATAAGGAAGGGGGAATTTTTTGGGTTCTTATGGTTGCAAACCCGAAATCCTTTGGGTTTTAGCCCGGGCGTTCGGGTTTTTTTGTATTGTATTTTATTGTTGTAATTTTACTGGTTTTTTTTTGTACTGTTTGGTTTTTATTGTTTTGTATTATTTGTACTGTTTTGTATTGTTTAAAGATTGTAAAAATTTTTTTTTTTTTATTTTACGTTTGTATTGTAATGTATTTTATTGTATGTATTTTTTTGCATTGTATTGTATGTATTGTATTGGGAATGTTTTGTAAAAGTTTGTACTAATTTTTGTTTGTTGTACTGTATTTTTATTTTATAATTTTTTGTACCCTGTTGTATTGGGATTGTACGTTTTTGGGTTTTTATTGTATTGTAATTTTAAAAGTATTTTAAAGTACCGTGTTTTATTGTAATTTAATTCCACTTTAAGGGATGGCAGATTTTTCTCGTGAAATTGGGTGGGTTTTCCCCGGGGGGAAAACGCGTTTGCCCAAGAGCAGCGCCCCCACTTTTTTGCTTTCTTTTTTGTCTTTATTTTATGTATTTGGTTTTATCCCAAAAAGTTTTTTTTAGAAAGTTTTCCGGGACCCAAATTTCTTGTTGCGTGGGTTGTTTTTTTTACGGGCATAATTAAAATATTGCAACAGGACTGGTTTTAAAAGTTATCCGGGGAGATCCACAAAGAACCCCCATCCCGGGCTTTGCGAAAGGGAAAAAGTTTCGGGCCCCCCGGGGGATTCAACCCCAAACACTTGAAACCCCGGGCTTTTCGCTTTCTAGGAGGTTTCGTTTTCCCCTTGACCCCGAACCACTTTTCCCGGGAGATTCACCGGGGGATGTTTAGAATGAGTTTGGGGATGAGCAAACTTTTTGGAACACCATGACTTTTGTACGGGCAGTAAAAAAGGGAAAGGTGTGCCCCTGACCCAAAAGGGGGGGAAAGGGAAAGGGCCTTTTAAGCTTTCCTTTTTCCCATTTTTTTTAACCCAAAAATCTGCAAAATTTTTCCCATTGGGCGCCCATGACTCAAAAAATTGTGGCCCTTTTTGTTTTTTAAAATTTGGGGGAAAACCCGAATGCCCTTTTCCCTATCTCTCTACTAAAAATGGAATAATACTAATTTATTTTTGATGGCTAAAATTTAAAAAAATTTGGGGAATTTATCTGATTCATACACATGCTGTGTCCCTGCCCTGTTAAAAAAATAAGCTATTGGGTTTTTACACTACAAGTATTTAGTCGGCTGGTATGTTTTGAGTTTTAGTTTACTATGCTTTGCCTCTCAGTTTTATTTTTTTCTTTCTTTTTCTTGTCCGTTTTGAAAATAACTCATTCTCCCAAAGGGCAATTATTAAACCATCTCTGTTTTAAATGTGAAAAATTACAACGACTTTGATTTGTTCACGTAATCTTAATATGCTTATCTTTTTGTGTCAGCAACCAAACAGATATCTGTGCATGTCTCCCACTGAAAGCGAGTTTAGACAAACTTTTCCCTTTTTCTTAACAATGTCACGCTCTGCTGAGCAGTCGTCATTAAGAAAGGGTCTGCTATTTTCAAAGAGCCTGTAATAGTATTCTAAACACTCGCTTAGCTGTCAGAGGATTGACTATAATTATATTCTCATCTGTCCAAATAAATTTCTCTCTCTGTATGTTTTATTGTTGTGTAGTGTTGGACAGAATATAACAATGAACTCGAAATGATTTTTTGTACACTGTTTGTAATAAATCTAAAACAAATACAGTCTTGCCACAGCCAGTCTGCCGCATATTAGAGAGCAGTGATGTTCTTTTGGTAGAAAACTTAGCTGGTCCATCAGTAAACAATTTCTTTTAATCTATTCTTCTATTTGAGCTGTGCATCCATCACTACAAATAGATATATTTTTATGGGCTCCATCATTTTCTTGCTCTTTCTCTATTGTATAGTTTATTCCTTCATGAGCCTGTTTCAATGCGTCTTCCTGAACCATGCAGCTTATCATCATCTGTTGATCTTAAGTCAACCCACAATGCATATTTAGTTGTTAGGTATTCATGAAGCCTAACATTATGTAGATGTAAAGATTTGCTTGTAACACCAGTAGTGGTATCATTGTGTTGACCAGAACCAAAGTATTTTCTTACCTCATCAAAGTGTTGATATGGTAAATAGCCTGAGGCGTAGACTTGATTTGGTTGCCCCTCTATAGTACATGATAAATGTTTAATACCGGGATTAATAAACCTCTCACTTAATCTGGAAAAGGGGGTGGCTGGTTCTTCAAACAGCATTAATATTCCTTTTAATGATCTTGCCGGAGTGTTCAGATTTATGTTCCACACAGTATCTGCTTTACTCTTCATTAATGTACTATGGTTAAGCACTCTTTCATAATAAATAGCAAGCCTTGACTGATATTGCTGTGCAATCAAGTGTGCAAGCTCTGGGTGATTGACAACATCATACTCTAAAGATATACTAGATATTTTGTACTTTGCGTCAGGGTCAGTGGATGTAATAACACGAGCACTGTCATTAAAGGTCAGCTCATATGACAGTCTGTCTCTGAGTGCACCCTGATAGTAAGGCATGTGAGAGCTGAGAAGTTCAAAGTCAAGAGGAATACAAAACCTGTTACCATAGGCTTTTGCTATGGCAGCATCTTTTTTCCTGTTTCCCTTATCAGCAGAACCTACTCTGTGTTTTAGTCCCTCATCATCCTGTATGCCTTGATAAATAAGATCATCTCTTTTTTCTTTTGTCATCCATAAATCAGTATAGGTCAAGAATATGTCGGCATTGTTCAATGATAGCACTTCCCTGCCTTCTAGCTTGACACTAATCTTTTTTATAATAGCCCTACCTAAGTTTGCTACCACACTTCTGTTTGGATCATCTCCAGACTCTAGTTCAATCTGAAAAGCAAGCCTAGTTGTGCCTGGAACAATGACATCATCTTTTCCTAAATTAGGAAACCTAACAGTCAGAATCTGATTTTCATCAATAGTGGAGGGGTTGTTTGTAATAACGATTGTCTGTCTGTTTCCTTTTATGCCTAAGGGATCTTTTAAACGTCTGTATGGATCAAGGATTGCTCCAAATGTTTGTTGCGCCATCTTTTTTTCTATAAGTAGCAAAATAAAAAAACAATAATAGAATAATGGAAGACTATGATATAGATATGGATGATGTGTTTACGCCAGCTGATGATATGGGTGAAGCGACAGCATCTGTAGCACCCTTACATTCAGTCAGAAGAGAATTATTAGAAAGCAGAGTTAAAGATTTTCACACAAGTTTGGGACAACCAACGCCAGAAGTACTAGACCATACTGACTATGATATGGACAACAAAGACAATCTGTATGCTGTAACTGACACAGGACAAAAGGTTTTATTAACAAAGAAAAATAATCCCCATCAGTTTTTAGCAAAAAATACACTCAAGCAGAGACTAAGTGTTGCTATGCAGAGAAAACTGCAGTTCAGATAACACACGCCTAAACTGATAGTACACATGAAACCTGTACACAGACTTTACTAACTGGTTTGGATGGTTCATGTGGTCAGCATATGACACACCACAGCCTGTAGTTGCACAGTGGATAGCAAAGTTTAAGTGGTTTTGGTAAAACTGTATAGGATTAGACAACCATGCTTTCGCAGTGGCATCATCCTTAATTGGTGGGTTTAAGTATGATTTCAGTGGGTTGGGAACTTTTACTTCGAAGATCAATGTCTCTGACACAGCAACATCTAGCTTATTAAAGGTAATAGTCTTTGGGTTATAGTGAGATCCAGCCTCGTATTTTGCATCTTTATTATATTTATACATTATTATTATTCTATAGTAGATAAAATGTTTATAACACTAACAAACATCCAATCAGGTGTGCCTGTTAAACTAGCCATTCCTATTGACAACCGCTGTCAAAATAAAAC
>CM054157.1:103894-121165 GCA_028751875.1 Rapana venosa
GGGAACCCCCAAAAAAAGAAACCCGGGGGAGGGGGGGGGGGGGGGGGAGAAAATGCACCCTGGGTGGAGTAGACCCTGGATGATTAATGGCTAGACAGATAAGTTTTGATATAGTAAATAACAAAACTATGCTGTGTGCATTTTTCTGATAGCCAACTGATGTTTCATGCAAACCTCCTTTACAGTGTATTTACAAATTCGGAGAAGCTTTTCATACTGTCGGGAAGAAGTCAAATGTGAGCCAGAGGCCACCACTGGGTGGGTTTTTAGCCTTTCATGAAAACACTTTGAATCCTCTTTTCTTATTAAAAATGAAAAGATCATTACCTAATCTGTAAAGTACAGCTATTGTCAAAGAGAGTAGACTTACACATGCGAAAACGGGTTTTTTTCACTGTTACCTTAATTTTCAAAAGGGATAATATAGGAAGAAAAGTAAAAAATTTCAGTTAAAAAATAGGTTTGAGACACTGTAGACATTGAACTGTGGATTGCATTGCCTTTTTTTATGCCAGATATAGCTGTGGAAGAGGGGTGCTTGAATCACTATAGAACCAGTCTGTTGGACTGTCGCAAAGGGAGAGAAATCCAAATAAGGGGGTTTGGTACAAAAGGCCTCCTTTTCCATTATGAAGAAAAAATAATAGACTTTTTCTTTACATATTTGGGTTTAAAGTGTTGGAGTTTTACCTGACTTAATTTCAACAAGATTGGAGTGCATTTGTGCTCATGGTAGTGTACCAAAGATGCCGCAACAGGTAAAAATTGCCTGTTTTGGGGGGTAGGTTAAAAAAAAAAAAAAAAAAATACTGCCTCTTATTCTGTTAGCTTTTGCAATACAATTTCTGTTGCCCATTATATAGGGCTAGATTGCTGTATGAAACTATGTCTGTATGTTTACATTTACTTTGTACATTTGTGATCCAAAGTAGTATGTTGCCATTTGTTTAAAGCAGCTCTGAATACAGTCCTGGGCAGCATAGGTGTGTATCTTCAAAAAAGCATAGCTCAGGGTGCTATGGTTGAGAACTTGTGGTTAGTGTGCTTGTACTCAGAATTGCCTATAAAAGTAACATCAAGAGAAATATTGCCAGGAAAAAAATTTTCAGTCTGTATACAGGCTACACACCGGTATTAATTTGGGGGTCAAGTAGTATCTTCTATAGAGTGGGAGTGGAAAAAACTGTTGGTGATTTTCACAGATTTTGAAATGATGCACTGTGCACTTGGTTTTTTGGATTGAGGACATAGGGCAATACCAGGTAGTCACGAGAAAATTGGAAATAACCATCAAATGAGGTTTGCCTGTATTCTACAGCGTTGACCCGCGCCCTGCATATTGGGTAAGGAAGTAGCAGACGACAAAGGACCTGAGGGGGTACAGTGTTTGCTGAAAAAAAAAAAAAAAAAATTCAAACCTACCAAATTTGTTCAAAATCACATGAGTTTTGAGTCAGAGGCTAGTCTTTCACAAAAAGTGGTTTTTATTTCTGTGGATGCCTTAGTGCGTGCGGTATGAATATAAGAGTTACATAGAAAAACAGAAGGAAAAGAGTGATTTTTTAATACCGGTTTGTAGCCCAAAGAAGGGAACGAACAACCAGGAAGTTTGACTCCCAGCAGTGACTGTTGTGCAAGCACAGACGAGGGAGTTAAGAGGTAGAGAAGTGTGTGTGTGTGTGGCGGGGGGGGGGGGGGGGGGGGGGGGGGGGGGGGGGGGGGGGATTTTGTGGGAGAAGGGCAAGGGTGAAAGGGGTGGGGGGTGGGTGGAGGTGTGGAATGGAATTTGGGGGTAAAATGGAGAAGGAGGGGAGAAAAAAGAAGTCGTAACATGTGTGTGTTTTGTGTGTGTGGGGTGTGGTGTGTGTTTTTGTGGGGTGTGTGTGTGTGTGTGTGTGTGTGTGTGTGAGAGTGTGTTGTGTGTTTTGTTTTGGGTGGTGTGTGTGTGGGTGTGTTTGTGTGGTGAGTGTGTGTGTTGTGTGTGTGTGGGTGTGTTGGTGTGTGTGTGGTGGTTTGGTGGGGGGTTTTGTGTGTGTGTGTGTGTGTGTGTGTGTGTGTGTGTGTGTGTGTGTGTGTGAGTACCTACGTGTGTGCGTGCGCGCGCGTGTGCGTGTAAGTGTGTGTGTGTGTGTGTGTGTGTTGTGTTGTGTGTGTTTTGTGTGTTTTTGTGGTGGGTGTGTGTGTGTGTTTTGTGTGTGTGTGTGGTGTGTGTGTGTTTTTAAATATGAGGCTGAAACACTCCCAATACATTTCTTCCTCTTCCTTTAAATTTTTAATAAGCAAATAGAAAAGAAGTTCGTGTATAGTAGAACGTTGTCAACTTGTGCCGTTTTGCTTCGTTGAGTTTACTGAAAGAAAGTTTGCCTTTGTAGGTGTTGTTGTTGGTGTTGTTGTTATCATTATTATTATTGTTCTTTTTGTATTTGTTGTTCTTGTTGTTGATCATGCTATTGTTAGTTTTGAGCTAGCAGCAGCAGAAGCAACAGCAGCAACAGCAGCAGCATTAGTAGTAGCAGCAGCAGCAGCAGCAGCAGCAGCAGCAGCAAGCAGTAGTAGTAGTAGTAGTAGTAGTAGTAGTAGTAGTAGTATCTTAGTAGTAGTAGTAGCAGCAGCAGCAGCAGCAGCAGCAGCAGCAGCAGCAGCAGAAGTAGTAGCAGTAGTAGTATCTTAGAAGGTGCAGCAGCAGCAGCAGTAGCAGTAGTAGGTGCAGTAGTAGTGGTAGCAGCAGCAGCAGCAGCAGCAGTAGCAGTAGTAGCATTAGTAGCAGCAGCAGCAGCAAAAGTAGTAGCAGCAGCAGCAGTAGTAGTAGTAGCAGCAGCAGCAGCAGAAATAGTAGTAGTGTGCGCGCGCAGTAATGTAGTAGCAGTAGAGCGAAGCAGCCGTAGTAGCAGTAGCAGGCAGCAGCAGCAGCGAGCGGCGGAAGTAGCAGTAGCGAGCAGTAGTAGTAGTAGTAGTAGTTAGTGTAAGTAGTAGTGTAGTAGTAGTAGTAGAGTTAGCAGCAGCAGCAGCAGCAGCAGGGGAGCAGCATTAGTAGTAGCAGCAGCAGCATAGCAGAGAGTAAGCAGCCAGCAGCAGCCCGCGAGCTATAGGAGAGTAAGTAGGTAGTTTTGTAGTAAGGCAAGGCCAGGTGATTTCAAAACTCAATTACAAGTACAGGGTGTTGCATACTGTTTTGTTTTGTCTTTTTTGTTTCGGTTTTCTTGTCTTGTCTTTCCTCGCATTGACACACCATTAAAATAGCCACATTCGACTTCGGGTATGGTGTTTTAAATGCAATATCTGTGTGTATGCGGTTGTTGTTGTTGTTTTTTAAAGCAATAATTATGGGTAATATACCAAGAGGTCCCTAACGACGGAGATGGCCGAGTGGTTAGAACATTGCACTCGCAATCTGACGACCCGGGTTCGATTCCCGTTCAAGGGGATATTTTCCTCTGGAGTTAACATCAGTGCAGACTCCACTCTCCCCAAAAGTCCTTCGGATGAGACTATAAACCGAGGCCTCGTGTGCGAACGCACGCAGAACATCTTGCACACACGTTAAATCCTGTTTCGCTTTTCGTAAGAGTAGGCCATTGTGTGCCGGTGGGAATAGATGAAAGAATTTACCAAACTGCATACACACGGGCACTAGATGTAAAAAAAGCGCATAAGTGCTTATTCATTCCTTTATCCTCGATGTTAAAGAATAAAATAAATAAATGAAATTGTGATGCAGAGACACCATAAAACATGAAGACAAATACGGAACAAATGTCCTAACACCCCACCCTACCCCCGTTATCCACACAACACAAACACACACCCCCTCCCACACACACCCACACACACACACTACACACACACACGAAACACAATCAACACAACACCCACGCAACACGCCAACCAAACCACAAAAACACACAAACACAAACACAACACAACAAAACAGCATAATACAAACACACCACACACACACACACACACCACACACACACACACACACACACACACCACCGAAAACACAATACAACACACACACACACGCAAGCACGCACACACACAAAACCCCACACAATACAACACACAAACACAACACAACACACACATAACAGCATAATACAACACACACACACATACACACACACACACACACACACACACACACACCACAACACACCCCACACACACAACACACACACACACACACACCACACCACAAAAACAATACAACACAACAACCCACGCAAGCACGCACACAACAAACACACACACAATACAACACACAAACACAACACAACACACACATAACAGCATAATACAACACACACACATACACACACACACATACACACACACGCACGCAACCACACATACACACACACACGCACGCACACACACATACACACACACACGCACGCACGCACGCGAGCGCGCGCGCGTTCTTTGTTGACATGGTGGTGGTGGTGGTTGTATGTGTGTGTGTTGTGTGTGTGTACGTGTGTGTTGTTGTGTGTGTGTTGTGTGTGTGTACGTGTGTGTGTTGTGTGTGTGTGTGTGTACGTGTGTGCGCGCGCGCTGCTAAAAATCTTTGACCACACACACACTTACACACACACACACACTTGCGCGCGCGCGAAAAAACCATCGCTGGCCTTTATGTATCTCAAACATATGAACATGAACGAACGACTTGCAAAAAAACCCCTTTTACACAAAGCCTTAAACACCCAACAGGTCCAAGCTAAAAATACCCCTTTAACCCAAGGTCAAGCTAACCAGCCAACCAGCCAGTCAGTGTGATCGCTTGATCGAACAGCATACCCGGGGTAGCTGTTGTTGGCAAAGTGGGTGCATAGTTCCCATCAGGGCAGGCACAGGGTCTGACATACAGCACACCTGCACATTTTCGCTTCTGGCTTCTGGATAGTATGAGTGTGTGTACACTTGCAAATAAGAATTATTGTGATTAGTACCTCTGTCTTTGCTTTGGGAGAAAAGAGTGGTAAGTGTCTTTGATCATATAGTGGTCAGTGGGTGATTGGAAAGGTGGATGGGTGGTGGTGATGGTGGTGGTGGTGGTAGTGTGTGTGTGTGTTTCATGAAAGTTCGCTTGTCTTGTCTTTTAAAGAAATGTGTGTACTTAAACAAAACTAGTCTGGAGTCTGTGATACTGCTTGTCTATCATTTTGGGATCAACTCTTGCTTTTAAAGTTCCTGTTAGTGTCGATATTATTTGTGGGTGTATGGCTGTTAGGTTTATTCTCCTGTTGAATTCGTTCGTAATCCTCCATACCCCCAAAAGGGGTCAAAGGAATTAAATCTCTCTCTCTCTCTCTCTCTTCTCTTCTCTCTCTCTCTCTCTCTCTCTTCTTCTTCTCTCTCTATCTTCATCTTCTTCTTCTTCTTTCTTCTTCTTCTGTGTGTATATATATATGTGTGTGTGTGTCAAGTCAAAATTTTATTTCCAGATGGTACATTGAATAAGCAATGCATTTGCTTTTTTTCATCAAGCCATCTATCTAAGAACAAATTTCGTAATGATTATACTAAGTCACTACATTATAGCATCATTTACCATTAAATTAAACCAGTAAAAAAGAAAAAAAAGGAAAAAATCGTTAAGGAAATACATTGAAAATACATATTACCACATATACATATACACGCACACACATACTCATGCACACCTGTGCGCGCTCACGTCCACACACACATTTAAATAAAAATGTTGTTGTGTGTGTGTGTGTGTGTGTGTGTGTGTGTGTGTGTGCGGCAAAAAACAAAAAACCCAACGTTGATTACCTAAATATAAGTCACACATTGTTTTAGATATGAGATTTTTTTGGTTAATGAAAAAAATATCTGTTGCAGTTGGTATTGTTTCATGAAATCCTCCATGCCCCAATGGTTGCGCAATACCATTTCTTGGTTTTGTCTTTGCCAGAAAAGGCAGCAGGCCTCGGTGTGGCTATGAGTGTGATATTCCATTGTTCCATTGTACCCTGTGGGGTGGAATGTTGGCTGTACTCTGGAACAGTCTGGTAATTGAAGAGCGAGAGAGAGAGAGAGAGAGAGAGAGAGAGAGATGAGGATGAGAGAGAAGAAGAGAGGTGTGTGTGTGTGGTGTGTGTGTGTGTGTGTGTGTGTGTGTGTGTTTTTGTTTTTATTTATTTATTTATTTATTTATTCTTTTATATCGAGGATAATGGAATAAGCACTCATGTGCTTTTTTACATCCTGTCCCCGTGTGTATACGGTTTTGTAAATTTTGTCATCTGTTTCCACCGGCACACAATGGCCTACTCTTCCGAAAAGCGGAACAGGATTTAACATGTGCGCAAGATGTTCTGCATGCGTTTGAACACGAGGCCTCGGTTTATAGTCTCATCCGGACTCTGTGTGTGTGTGTGTGTGTGTGTGTGTGTGTGTGTGTGTGTGTGTGTGTGTGTGTGTGGTGTGTTTGTGTCAAAGTCAAAGTCAAAGTCAAACTTTTATTTTCAGATGGTACATTGAATAAGCAGTGCATTTGCTTTTTTTTCTTTCCATCTAAAGAAGAAAAAGCGAGAAAAAAAGATAATGTATATGCAGACATAGAATAAAAAACCTAATATATGGTAAACTATACAAATCAAACAAGAAAAACAATAACATATGCATATGTGGAATTAAAAACAAAACAAAAAAAAAAAAAATATTAAACCATACAATTCAAATAATTCAAAAATCTTGAAAAAATATCCGTCATAACACAAACAAACAAGCAACAAAGAAAAACCAAACCAAAACAAACAAAGAAGACAAAACAGAATAAAAAAAAAAAAACCACAACCAACTGCTTTCCCCCCCCCCCCCCCCCTCACACACACATACACACACAAACCTTCAACCATACAAACAACTGAATAAAACAACAAAAAAAAGATGAATCAACAAGAACAACCCAAAAAGGAAAAAAATAAAACAATCAAACAAAACACAAACATACGTACACAACAACAACAGCGACAATAACTAACTAGACAAGAATAACAGCCAAGACAAATGAAGAACAATATACAACTAACAAAGACGAGAAAAAGCCCCAAATACCCCCCCCCCCCCCCCCCCCCCCCCCATCCCTCCCCAACAAAATCACCCTAAACCCAAAACAAACAAAAAGCAAAATAAACCAGAACTCCACCCCCACCACCACCAACAATAACAACAACAACCAAATGAATATAAACAGAGGAAAATGATGTATCATTTAAACACTTACATACACATACACATCCTCACCCATATCCCCCTTCACCACATAATATACTCATATAATTATAAGGAAAACAAGAATAACCAACAGCTATTGGATTCAGAGCAAAGAAGTATAACAAAGACATCCATTCCCTCCCTTTCCCCTGGTCATATACACACATGTACATGTGCTTTTTGATTTGAGGCAGAACAACGTTAATCCTTCCATCAATGAATAAATTCAGGCAATGTAAACCCACCCAGCAGTACTAATGTCAGCAATAACAATTTAGCTCATCTAATACAATGAAAAAGAAAACTAACAGCGACAAAACTAAATAAATCAGCATATTTTTGTGTAACACAAAAGAACGTAAAAAGGCCAAACAGCAAGAAAGTAAAAAACCAAAACCGAACCAATTACACAACACACACGCACTCACACACTTGTACACACACACACACACACACACACACACACACACACACACACACACACACACACACCAGATTCAAAGCGTGCTGGGGTTGATATCATATGAACCCATATATAGATCAATGCTTACACATGTACTCTATATGAATATGAAAACTTGGGTCATATCTGATTTTAATGACAAGAATAATGTCAGTGACATTTAAATCTCTCTTAAGTTTACAAGTCGTGTTCTGTACTTTTATTCATGAAATATCTTTTGGATGTGTTTTATACTGATTTTTGCTTTTAATACATTTCAAATTTTTTGGGAGTTTATTCCATAGGTCCCTGCCTGAATACAAGAGGCTCGATTTATATAGGTTATTTCTGGGTCTTGGAAATGTTAGCAAATGGTTGTGTCTATGTTGGTTAACTTTGAAAGCTTTGGTAATCTTGGGAGGTGCATTTTGATTAACAACTTTTTGCATAAACACAGCTTTATTGAATAAAAGTCAGTTTCGAAATGTCAGGACATTTATTTGCTTATAATCCTCAATTGTCAGGGTGCTTGTTTTTAACAATACAAGTTTTACTGCTCTTTTATATAAACGATGAATGAATTTCAAGTTCGTTTCACTGCAGATATCCCAAATAGTTGACGCATAGTCAATGATTGGTAGAATGTGACCGCAAAAAAATAGTTTTCGAGAATGATTATTTAGAAAGTGTTTTATTTTGGATATTGAAGTAGCCTGTGAGCTAGGCGTTTACCTAGTGACATTATGTGTGTGCGTGTGTGTGTGTGGTGTGTGTGTGTGTGTGTGTGTGTGTGTGTGTGTGTGTGTGTGTTCTGATTTAACGACTAATCAGTCCTGCCGATATCAGACCTTTGTAGTGTATTATTTCTGTTGCATGCAGACGACACACTCCTGTTGGCTAACTCGGAATACAATCTTTAAAACAACAACAACAACAACAAAGAACCCCTGATGCTTATTACCATTTACTGTCCTTCCTGGCATAAAATGCTGAGGGTCACCAATGGTGAGATTTTTTTTGTGTTGCGTTTGCCAGCGTTGACGTAACAGCATTCTGACTTTGGGATTTGGTATTTCTAGAAATATTGCATGAGCTGATGTTGATGAAACGAAAATAACGGAATTCAATGGTGCTTAAAGTCAAAGAGGGAGAGACAGATACCAAAACAGATACATCAGTATAAAGAGTAATTAAATAATAATAATAATAATAATAATATAATATTTAAAAAAATAATAATAATGATGATGATGATGATGATGATGATGATGATGATGATGGTGATGATGATGATGGTGATGATGATGATAATGTATGGAATTTATATAGTGCTGAATCTTGTAAAGGAGCAATTTGGTTTTTTTTGTCAAAGCTTTGATTTGTTTTGGTTTTTTTTGGTTTTTCTTTGTTCTTACTGTGTGAGTGGGCTTCTTCTTTTTCTTCTTCTTCTCTCCTCCTCCTCCTCCTCCTCCTCCTCCTCCTCTCCTTCTTCTTCTTCTTCTTCTTTTATTATTATTATTATTATTTTTATTATTATTATTATTATTATTGTTGTTATTACTATTATTATTATTATTATGATTATGATTATTATTATTATTATGTATCCCTATGGCCGGGAACTGGATGTAAAAAAGTACATAGGTGCTTATTCATTATCCTCAAAATAAAAGAATTTGTCATTCTCTCTCTCTCTCTCTCTCTCTCTCTCTCTCTCTCTCTTCTCTCTTCATCTTCTCTCTTTTCTCTCTCTCTCTCTCTCTCTTCTTTCTCTCTCTCTCTCTCTCTCTCTCTCTCTCTCTCTCTCTCTCTCTCTCTCTCTCTCTCTCTCTCCCTCTCTCTCTCTCTGAGTTAAATATATGTTTCTTCCCAGTCCCCTTTCCACTCTCCCCTTGTGAATGGGCTAAAGTGGATCGGTGGTCTAGAGGTAACGCGCCTGTCTAGAATGCGAAAAGTCCGGGTCGGGTGTGTGCGGTGGTTCGTATCCTGTTTGGGCCCAATATTGCTATAGGCTTTATTTTATTGTATTATCATATATATCCTTAAGGGCGGGGACTGGATGTAAAAAAGCACATGGGTGCTTATTCATTGATCCTCGAAATAAAAGAATTTGTCATTGTCATTGTCTGTCTGTCTGTCTGTCTGTCTCTCTTGTCTGTCTGTCTTCTCTCTCTCTCTCTCTCTCCTCTCTCTCTCTCTCTCTCTCTCTCTCTCTGTTCCGGAATTGTATATTGCAGAACGTGCATTTGCATATCTATCCATTTCATGCTTTTAGATTCAGGCAGGTACATAACAGGTAAAGGGACAGCGTGAGTGGTGTGGTGGTAGGTGGCTTGCAAAAACGGAGGTGTATGTCTGTCTGTCTGTATACATGATTGTTAATCAGATCCACTGGGCCCACCGCTAGGCACGATCAGGTTACTGGCTTGCTGGCTTGCTAGCTCGACTGTCTGTCAGACTGCCTGTTTCTAAAGTATACATCGTGTGTACAGGCCACGGAAAATCGATCTGTCTCGTTTGGTTGGTCCTATACAAATCAACAGGGATTGTTAGAATACACATTATCGGGGCTGTCTCTGATGTGTGTGTGTGTGTGTGTGTGTGTGTGTGTGTGTGTGTGTGTGGTGTGTGTGTACGTGTATGTGTGTCGTGTGTGTGTGTGTGTGTGTGTGTAGTGTGTGTGTGTGTGTGTTGTGTGTGTGTGTGTGTGTGTGTGTGTGTGTGTGTGTGTGTGTGGCGTGCGTGTGTATGTGTGTCTGTCTGTCTGTCTGTGTTTTTTTGTTCTTGTCTATCCCTGTCTGTCTGTCTGTTCTCTCCCTCCCCCCCCCTCTCTCTCTCTCTCTCCTCTCTCTCTCTCTCTCTCTCTCTCTCTCTCTCTCTTATATTTTCAGTTTTATTGGGTTTGTTGAGTGTATTTGAGTTCTAGTGTGTGTCTTGTTTCAATATTTATTGTTGTAGGTGTAACAACTATGTGTTCCTACGTAACAATGTGTAGTGTTTTTCATTTGTATGACTTCCTATACTAAGTTTGGCTTTTTTTTTTTTCTTCTTTGGTTTTTGTTTTGTTTTAATTTTTTTAAAGTTTTTTCCTCTGTTTTTACTGTCATTCATGAGTATTGAGGCTTATTATTATGATGTATCCATTACGACGGGGGATGGATGTTTAAAAAAAGCATATTTTGGTGCTTATTCATTATCCTCAAAATTAAATAATTTGTCATTGTTTTGTCAATTTGTCATTGTCAAATGTTTTTTAGATGTTCTTTTTAAGACTTTATTGGGGTTTCCCCCCTCTTTATTGTGTGAGTGTATGGGTATTGCATTTTTTTATATTATCATGAACATTCAAATTTTTTTGAGATCTAATAAAAAAGTGTTGGTTGGTTGATGCGTGTGTGCTCTTGTGAGTATTTCTAATTATAGTTATCCTGACATCAACACTACACAAACACAACACATACACACACACACTCACTCACTCACACACACACTACACTCACACACACACACACCACACACACACACACACACACACACACACACACACACACACACTCACTCACTCATTCACTCATCACTCACTTATCTCCCTCATGACAGTATAGGTTTAGATTCTTCTTTGTGTTGGTTCTCGGTTTTGTGTGTGATATATGGGTATTGGGTTATTATTTCATTATCATGAACATTATAATTGAAAAGAGTATAATTAAAAAATGAGTGTGTGATTGTGATCGTTGTACTGTTTTGGGAATTATAAATTGGAAATTATTTTGGAATACAAGACACACACTCTCTGTCTCTGCCTCTGTCTCTCTCTCTCTCAATTTTATCGTTTTGCTTATGTTATGGTGTATCCTGATGAAGGATTTCATATTTTATTATTTTCAAGACTTATTGGACTTGTCTCTGTATTATGTCTTAAACGAGTGCCCTATTTTCAATATCCTTATTGTTATGTGTAACAAGTATATGTACCATTGACAATGTGTAGATGTTTATCTTTATGACTTATTAAGTGTGGTTGTTATTCTTTTGGTTTTGTTGTTGTTGTTGTTTCTTTTAGAGATAGGGAAAAAGGAGGGTCAAGCTCTATACTTACTGTTTATCCGTAAAACAGGCAAACTTTTGGTCCGATTCGGCTTCGCCCTCATCGAACCAAAAACTTGAATTGTTTTATTAAAAACTAAACAGTTTACATGACCCACCTTTTTTCCCGATCTCTCTACTAAAGCTGAAAGTAATACTAATTTTATTTTTGGACTTAGGATATGACCTCACACAAAATGCCACACCTTCAGGACACCTCTAAAAAAATTGGAGACTAGAGGGGATACTGGTACACAGAAAAAAAGAGTTGAAGAGGGAGAAAGAAATGGGGTAGGAGACACACACCTCGCCCGCTGCTTGAATGACACACAGCACGCCAATAGGCTTTGACAACTGAATAACGGAGATTTCAATAGGTAGCGCTAGGGTGTCTCCCGCCCCCGGTAAGAATAATCTAGACATTTTACTTCTTTCCCCAATCACAAGACTAAGATAGTATCAGCTGATTAGTAACTGTGACGACATTTCCGCTCGAACTCTATGTTGTTAGCAACCGAGCCCTGCTGTCTTGTCATTTCGCAGTGTGAAGCAGTGCAGTGAAAGACATGCGAGCTTTTCTTTAAACAAAAGTGTTTGAATTTATCTTACCTGGTCCTTGCTTGTTTGGAGGTAATTAGATATTTTGTCAGAATTCAGAACAACTCTCACCCATACCTAAATCACAGGATTGCGAGACTTCTCTATTGAAGATTATGCATAAATGTTGCCTCAGGTGCTGTGCCACTAACGAAATGATTGTTGGTTCTAAAATAGAAACGGATTACACGTATCCGGGGGATCTGTCTGACTGCACCATGGACTTTGTATATAGTGTATATAAGTTTTTACACCTGCTTTCAATGCTGCTTCGTCGCCTCGCTTCTTCAGTCACCTGTCATGATTCATTACAATGTGCGTCTGTGGCCTGCACTGTAAAAAAATAAGCTATTGGGTTTTACACTAAACAGTATTTAGTCGGCTGGTCTGTTTTGTAGTATTAGTTTTCTATGCTTTGAGCTGCTGAGTTTTAGTTTTATTCTTTCTCTTTCTTGTCGTCTGTAATACATCATTCTCCCAAAGCCCAATTATTAATACCCTTCTCTGTCTTTCATGTGAAAAATTACTCGACTTTGATTGGTTCACCGGTAATTTTTAATATACTTTTATTTTTGTGTCAGCAACAAACAGAAATTCTGTGCATGTCTCCCACTGAAAGCAAGCTTAGACAAACATTCCTTTTCTTAACAATGTCACGCTCTGCTGAGCATTGTCTATTAAGAAAAAGGGTCTTTCTGCCTATTTTCAAAGTAGCTGTGTAATAGTATTCTAAACACTCGCTTTGCATGTCGAGGGGATGGACTCTTAATTATATTCTCAACTGTCCAAATAAATTTTCTCTCTCTGTATGTTTTATGTTGTGTAGTGTTGGGAATCAGAATATAACAATGAACTCGAAATGATTTTTGTACATGTTTGTAATATCTTAAAACAAATACCGTCTTGCCACAGCCAGTCTGCCCGATATAGTGGCAATGGCTTGCTTTTTGGTAGAAAACTTAGCTGTGTTGGTCCATTAGAAAACAACTTCTTTTAGTCTATTTCCTTTATGTTGTAGTCTGTGCATCCATCAATACAAATAGATCTATTTTTATGGGCTCATCATTTTTCTTGCTCTTCTATATTTGCTATAGTTATTACTTCTGAGCCGTTTCAATGGTCCTTATGATACACCATGCAGACTTATCTCATCTGTTGATCTTTAAGTTCAACCCACAATGCTTATTTAGATGTTAGGTATTCATGAAGCCTAACATTATGTGATGTAAAGGATTTGCTTGTAACACAGTTGTGTAATCATTGTTGTTGACCAGACCAAAGAATTTTCTTACCTCGTCAAAGTGTTGATATGGTAAATAGCCTGAGGGTAGGACTTGATTTGGTTTGCCCCTCTATAGTACATGATAAATGTTTAAACCGGGATTAACTGAACCTCTCATTTACTGAAAAAGGGGGTGGGCTGGTTCTTCAAAACAGCATTAATATTCCTTTTAATGATCTTGCTGGAGTGTTCAGATTTATATTCCACACAGTATCTGCTTTATCTTCTTTAATGTGCTATTGGTTTAAGGCACTCTTTTATAATAGATAGCATGTTGACTGATATTGCTGTGCAATCAAGGTGCAAAACTTCTGGGTGATTGACAACATCATACTCTAAAGATACTATACTAGATATTTTGTACTTTGCGTCAGCGTCACTGGATGTAATACAGGAGGCACTGTCATTAAAGGTCAGCTCATACGACAGTCTGGTCTCTGAGGCGCCCTGATAGTAAGGCATGTGGAGTCTGAGCAGTTCAAAGTTCAAGAGGATTTCAAAAACCTGTTACATAGGCTTTTGCTATGGCAGCATCTTTTTTCCTGTTTCCTTTATCAGCAGAAACCTACTCTTTGTTTTAGTCCCTCATCATCCTGTATGCCTGATAAATTAAGATCCATCTCTTTTTTCTTTTGTCATCCTAAATCAGATATAGATCAAGAAATATGTCGGCGTTGTTCAATGATAGCACTTCCCTGCTTCATAGCTTGACCACTATTTTTTTTATATAGCCCTACCTAAGTTAAACTTTGATACACACTTCTGTTTGGATCATCTTCAGACTTAGTTCAATCTGATAAGCAAGCCTCTTTGTGCCTGGAACAATGACATCATTTTCCTAAATTAGGAAACCTAACAGTCAGAATCTGATTTTCATTCAATAGTGGAGGGGTTGTTTGTAATAACGATTGTCTGTCTGTTTTACTTTATTTGCCTAGGGATTTTTAACGTCTGTATGGATCAAGGATTGCTCCAAATGTTTGTTGCGCCATCTTTTTTTTATAAGTAGCAAAATTAAAAAAACAATAATAGAATAATGGAAGACTATGATATAGATATGGATGGATGTGTTTACGCCAGCTGATGATAGGGTGAAGCGGCAGATCTGTAGCCACCCTTGAGCATTCAGTCAGAGAGAATTATTAGAAAAGCAGAGTTAAAAAGATTTTCACCAAGTTTGGGAAACCAACGCCAGAAGTACTATAGACCATACTGACTATGATATGTGGGACAACAAAGACAATCTGTATGCTGTACGCACACTGGACAAAGGTTTTTATTAACAAAGAAAAATAATCCACACCAGTTCCTAGCAAAAAATACACTCAAGCAGAGACTAAGTGTTGCTATGCAGAGAAAACTTGGTATTAGTGATGCACTAACTACTAACAGACTGCCTACACAAGCCGTTGCTCAACTACAAAATGCTGAACAAAACCTTCCAACAAATATTGAAAGTCTACCACTTGAAGACCTAGCACAGTCGGCAAACACAACAACTGAAACTATTCTAGAGTTGGAAACTAGCTTCACACAAGCAGACGAAAGACACAGCCTGTAAACAATAAAATGATCAAACCCCTAACCATGCGAGAAATTATGGGGCTCCAATCAATGCAATACGAGTATTAGAGGCGAACTGTATATAATTTAGCAAACTAGGCGATTTAGACAACACATTGAACTAGAAAAGAAGAAGCTAGCAGCCGAGACACTGACCAGGAAGTAAAAGATAGAATCACAAGCGTTCTAAAAAATCTGCCCCCCCCCCCAAGATGAACGCCCCAAGCAAGATTAGAGGTCTTAAACAATACTGACAACATACTACAATCTCAGGTTTGCAGAATAAAAGAACAATCATCGAATTCTGTATGAAAACAACCATTAGCGGAAAGGAATCCGTAGTTATACACTTTTCGTGTAGCAAGGCATAACACTTGTCAGTATAATTACAGCATTGGGTTTACTATTAGCACACTTGTGTGTGCGCTGGACAGGGAAAGCAAACTTCCGCCACCCACCACTACCAACACCTTCTGCACCCCAAGGCACAGGCTGGGTTAGGATACATCTCGGCCATCTTAGCTGACCTATTAAAAAAATTAGGCTACAAAGTTGACGACGCTCTTACTTGGTATATTGGTTCTGTTGTTAGCTGGCTATTATAAACAGCAAAAAAAGTTGGGGGTTTAGGCGGCTTTTTGGGGGTTACGGGTTTTAGTTTTTGGGTTTTCTTCTTTTTTAAAAAAAAAAGAAAGCCGTTAAAAAAAGGGTATTTTTTAAAAGGTTATTCTCATAGTGCTGTCTCTTACGGGGGAATAATTTTTTTTTTTTTCTTGAGGGGGTAGTATTTCTTTTCCCTTTTTGGCTTTGTGTGGATTTAACATTTTGTTGGGGGGTTTGTTTTTTTTTTACACTTTTTTTTTTCCAAGCGACATCTTCAGCATAATAATATTGTTGTTTAGTTTGTATTTTTCCCTTTTTGTAATTGCTGTGGAGGCGCAATATAAACCATGTCCATGCAAATTCTACTTAGACCTGCTAGTAAAGCATCTTGATAATGCTTGATGCTTTGGTGGGTAAACGCCCAGTTAAACTTCTTCAAGATTTGTTTAAAAAAGTTTTGGTGCATCAAACCAGGCCACCAATTTTCTTGTTTGGGTCTGTCCCCTTGCCCAAGCAAGCCCACAATTAGGTCAAACAAGTCATTATCCTCTCTAATCTGGTCTTTTTAAACCCCTTCATCTTATCAAGAATAAAAGTGTCCATGCAAATGGCATTTGCCTTGACAAGAACAATCTTGCCACGCGAGAAAGATGTTTTTGGGGCCCCCAGCTGTTTTTTCCCTTCACCCCCACAAATACGAGTCCCCATCCCCTGTTTTGTCTGGTTTTTCTGAAAACAGTTTAGAACAATATTAAATCATTGCACAGCCTTTTTCTAGCCTTTATGTTATCCCATATTAAGGGATTGAATTTATCAGTGGGCAGTGGGGCCTGCAGTCAGATAACACACGCCCAACTGAAGTACAATGAAACTGTACACAGACTTTATAACGGTTTGGATGGTTATGTGGGCGCATATGACACCCCGCCGTAGTGCCTTGGTAGAAAAGTTTTGTGGTTTTTTTGAATGTATAGGGTTAGACACATGCTTTCGCAGGGCTATCCCTTAATTTGGGGGGTTTAAGTATGATTTTTTGGGGTGGGAACTTTTACTTCAAAGATAAAGTCTTGACCAAACATTAGTTATTAAAAAACCCTGTCTTTGGGTTTTGGGATCAGTCGTTTTTTGCATCTTTATTTATTTATAAATTTTTTTTTATGTAGAAAATGTTTATAACCTAAAAAAAATCCATCAGGTGTACTGTTAAAATAGCCATTTTATTGACAACCCGCTTTTAAAAATAAAAAGTTGCTTTGCATGAGTCTTCTACAAAATTTAAAAGGACAAAAAATGACACAGCAAAACGATTAAAAAATATGTTTCCTTTGACTAGAGCGTTTAATAATTTATGTTTAAAAAGGTTTTATTATTCTGCAAAAATGGAAAAGGGGTCTTTCTCCCGTGGTTTTCACACAAAAATCAACCCCAAATTTGTTAAAGTAAATTAACAATTTTCCAAAGATAAGGA
>CM054157.1:121665-144165 GCA_028751875.1 Rapana venosa
GTGATCGACTAGATCTCTGGACTAGGAGGCTTGACTCGCACAGCCCTTATGTGTTTGCAGCCCTGGGAGCGGGGGTTTGGGCCCTTTTTGGAGAAATCCCCAAAACGCTGATGTCCTTTTGGGCCCCGGAGAGAGTGGGGATTACTGTGGGCAAGGCATCTCCATTTAATCAAATTTCTCCCAAAAATTTTCCCAAAAAAAAGCAGCTGTCCTCCTCTGCTTTTTTTGGAGGCCCATGCCGAAACGAGGGACGAAACAAAAAGGTTTCTCTTTAATCTTCACCAAGTAGTGAACAAAAGCCCTTTAAAAAACCCCTTAAAAAAGAAAACCAAACTGGTCCTAAGAAAGAAAAAAATCTAAACCCACCCACCCCTTTCTTTTTGGATCTTTTCCAACTGGCTGCCGGTTTCCCCAAAGACTGAAGTATAAAAACAAACCTTCTGGTTTTCAAATGTTTTCCACAAATCTGCACCCCCTATCTCTGTAACTGTCTTCACCTGGGAACCCATCCCCGTTCCCCTTTGTTCCCCCGCAGGTTTCTTTGGGGTTTCGAACACCCCCGATTCAAACAAAACCCCTGTTTTTGGGCCGTCGCTCCTTTCTCTGGTTTTTTTTGGTCCCTCCCCCTGGGGGTACCCCCCTCTTTCACTTCGCCAAAAGCCTTTTACTTGATATTTCAAAACCAGCCTTAAAAAAACACTTATTTCCTTTCCCCGAGACTTTCCCCCCAAATATCTGTCCCAAAATTTTTTCCGCCTCTTTCACCTTCTAAGTGTTTTTTCCGTGTGGGTGGTGTGTTGTGCGTGTGGGTTGTGAGGGGCAAAGCGTGGGGCGGCCATTTGGGTTTTTAAACGGGTTTTTTAAATTTTGGGTTTAAGGGGAGGTTTTCATTTCCTGTAAATGATTTTTTTGCAAAACGCCTTTGATTTGTTTGTTTTTTATAAGATTTTAGCGCTTATAAAATTCCCATTTATTTTTTTATTATTTTTAAAATCCCAAAACCCCAGGGACACCCAGTGCCAGCAAAATAAGGGGGGCGACGCCTCAGCGCTTTTAACGGCGGCCGGTTTATGGGCCCTTTCAACGCGCCGCGCGTGGCACGGACAAGACTACATCCGGGACACTGGCGCCCGCGCGCGCTTCCCTGCGAGGGGCGGGCTACCTGTGGACGCCTCTGAGGGGAGAAGGCCTTTTCCGGTGGGCTTCAGCCCGCCCTTTTTACCAGAAAAGTGGGGATGGAGTGGGGGCTGGGGGGGCCGGGGTACCCGGCCCCAAAACCCCCTACTGGCCCTTGCCCCCTTTGGGGCCAAAAAGGGCCCGTGTCCTTTTGGGGGTTTTTCCCAGGTCGTTGTGTGTGTGGTTTGGGGGGGTGGGAGGGGGGGGGGCGTTTTGAGGGGGTGGGGGGGGGGGGGTGATTTTTTTTTTGTGTGGGGGTGGTGGGGGGTTTGGGGAGGTATGTGTGTGTAACAAAAACAAGACAATAAAAAATAATTTTAATTCAGTTTTTTCGGCCTTAGGAAGCACCCGGGGCGGAAAGGGGTTTTTGGCAGGGGCAACTCGGATCCGAGGGCGCGGGTTCGTTTCCCCACTCGGGGTCGGTTTTGGTCCTTTTGGGGAAAAAAACCCCTTTACTTTCCCCTTTTTTCCCCACTCCCCCCCGGTGTACCAAATGGGGGACCAGCTCTGGGGGAAGTAAATTTGGGGACAGGGCTAGCGTCCGTTTACAGGGGGGTGAAAAACCATCGTTCGCTTTAAGCTACAGAAACCCGGGTAAGCTCCCTTATGGGCCTTTTGGCTCGAAAGAACATACTTTTTGCAGGCCATATGGCCCATAGGAACAACAGTATGCTTTCATGTAAGGTGAACATTCTTACTTCTGATATCTAAACATTTAGTAAGAAATAATCCAACTTTAAACATCAAACTAGCTTTAGTGTTCATACAAAGAAGCTGCACTTTCAGATTCGATGAAAATCTGTAATAATACAAAGGAATACATTTTCGTCGCAATACAGCATATTTTGGGCATAGAAGTAAAAAGTGGCAAACATCTTCAATTTGTTGGCCATCACACTGAGAGCAGAATAGATCCTTAATCGGTTTGCCATAACGTGAAATTCCATTTAAAGGTAATCTGTTTGACCTCAGTAAACATATAGCTCTACGATATTCTAAAGATTCTACTTCACATACATAATTTGCTCTACAAATAATCAGGTGTGTGTGTGTGGTGTGTGTGTGTGTGTGTGTGGTGTGTGATGGTTGTCTTCAATTTTAGTCTGTTCATAAAAGTGATCTTAGACCAAGTGTTTGTGTTTTGCCTAGTCAAGTAAAGTCAAAAGGATCTTTACTGAGGGTTAAAAGTTTAAAGTTTATACAACTTTTTTCATCCTCCCCTAACACACACACCACACACACACACACACACACAGGAGAGAGAGAGAGAAGGAGAGATAGAGGAGAGAGAGAGAGAAATCAAGAAAATTGACATATAAAAAGCAATCAAAGTACAATGTTCCACATGTTGAAGCCAAAATCTATGGAGGTTTGTGTGTGTGTGTGTGTGTGTTTTGTGTGTGTGTGTGTTGTGTGTGGACAGAGAGAGAGAGTTTGTGTGTGTGTGCGTGCGTGCGTGTTGTGTATGTTTGCTATTTCAGGCTTTTTTGTGTGTTCAGTTTTACCCTCTGGAAATAATAGTTTGAATTTGACAGATACCACCGCTGCTGCCCAAAAAATGTCGAACACACACAAAACACAAAAACACCACACACACACAAAACACACACACACACCCCACACACACACAAAACACACAACACACGGGAATGGCCTGAAGTGATGCGCTCGTTATTGCTGACCCGGGTTCGAATCCGTTAAAGAGGATTTTTCCTTGGAGTTAACTTTCAGTGCCGGCTCCACCCTCCAAAAAGTCCTTCGGTTGAAACTATAAAAACCGAGGGTCCCGGTGTGCGAACACACGCAGAACATCTTGCGCAACGTTAAAACTGTTCCACTTTTCGGAAGAGTATGCTATTGTGTGCCGGTGGGACCGAATGACATAATTTACAAAACTGCATACACACGGGGACTGGATGTAAAAAAAGGCATATGAGTGCTTATTCCATTGTTCTCGAAATAATTGAATAGATAAATAAATAAATACACACACACTCACTCACACACACACACACACACACACACACACACACACACACACACACACACACACACACACACACATACTCACACATATTCACACATACAAACAACACAACTCACTCACACACACACCACACACACACACACACACACGAAACACACAAAACACACACACACAACACACACAAAAACACACACACACAACACACACACACTAACCAAAAGCGCGGTAACTCACGTGCAGGCTTGACTTCGTGCCTTGAGAACGTGTTCCTGGCCTCACGTGCTGTGGACGTGCAGTGGGGTCAGTACAGTGTCCTGCAACCGGAACTGACCTGCATGGCTGACCTCTGGCCCAACAAGACGTGGAGGTAGGCTGTGCTGGACGTTCCCCAGATGAACACCCTGGGGAGGTTAGGATACTAATCTCCAAGACCACGGTACAAGCTCCACGCTTCTTACTGCTGTAATCTTTGTGTTGAGCATCTTCTTCTTCTTCTTCGTCGAACGCTCAGACAGCAACTATTGTTGTCTGTTATAATGCACCAGGCTGCCGTTAAGCGCCTGACAAGTCAGGCCCAGCGCATCCGACTTTCGGCATAAGAGAGAATTTGTTATTTGTGAAGTCTTTCTTGAAAAAAGAGGCTGCAGAATGAAGGCTGAAAATGGACAAGAAGGAGGTGGTGACAGGAAGAAAAGGAACGAGGCAGAAACAGAGAGAGGGATAGAAAAGAGGAAATTTCAAGCACAGAAGGTGGAGATGGTATTTATACTGACAGGGGGCCCAGCATTCCCACTGGGGGAGAGGGGGGGGGGGTGTTTAGATCTGTGTGTTCTCATTTCTTCAACAGTGGATATGTGGAACGGGATAGTCAGTGGTGGAGCACTCGCTTTCCCCAGCCAAATTAAGCAGCGTCGAGCGTGGTTACCAGTTGGTGGGTGACGTTTGCGCGCCCTTTGGGTTCAGTTTCAGTTCCCCAGCTGTAAAGGGGGGACTGCCTCTTTAGGGGCAGGAAGGTAAGCAGCGAGGGAGAGGAGATGGGCGCCGCCCCCAATATGCTGGCCCTAGAGAAGTGAGGTCTCTGACGCTCGCTCCCCTACGACCTTATAGGTTATGGGGGGGGGGGGGGGGGGGGGACACCTTTACCTTTACCTTTTACACCCTAGGGGATTTAGGGTTAGGGGGGATGTGCGCGCTGTCTCTATCATCCCAACTGGGAATCACTGTGAGATTGTAAGTACACACTGGATCAGAAGTTTACGTCCGTTGCTGTTTTGTGAGCATCTGAAGGCGTCAGTTAATGAAATACTCAGTTTTGCCACGGCTGTTGCCAGGGTTTGTCCTTATGAGCCGGATACAGTGAACTCGGGATTGCACACACAAAACACAGACACACTGCAGGTGTCTGTAACTCTCGGGCCCGGTTAACGCCGGGGTATACACGTATGTTTCGCTTTTTGTCGAGTAGCAACAGAGCTGGCGCATTTCGCTAGCATCGTCCTGACAGCATCCTTGTCGCCGTTGACTGTCAAGGAATTGAAATAGCCCACACCTTTCAACTCCACAGCAGCTTATTAACATCATGGTACATGCTAGGGATATTTGCGTTTCCGTCACCCACCGAAGGCTGACGCTCATGCATGTTTGATCGTCTTCACGTGCAATTCTCTTTTGTCTGGTCTGCCAGCATCATCTATCCACTCCCTTCAACGTATACAAAACTCTGCAGCTCAACTAATCCTCAGAAAGGAAAAATATGAACACATTTTCCCCCCTCTTGCGATCTCTCCCCTGGCTGCCTGTGCCACGAGAGTAAACTATAAAATCAGTACCCTCTGTTACAAATGTCTCCACAAAACAGCACCCGCCTACCTCTGTGAATGTCTTAACCTGTACACTCCTTCTCGTTCTCTCCGCTCTGCTGCAGACCTTGTCCCTACGAATACCTAGATTCAACCAATCCACCATCGGCCGTCGCTCTTTCTCTATTTCTGGCCCATCGATCTGGAATGACCTCCCTCTCTCTCTCCGCCAAAAGCCTTCAGAGATAGGGAAAAGGGGCATTCAAGCTCCTTTGCCGATAATTTTACCAAACCTCTGCAACTTTGAGCCGATTCGGCTGCGCCTCATCGACTCAAAACTTGCGGCGTTTTAGTTTTAAAACTAGGCAACAATCTTGAATGCCCCTTTTCCCTATCTCTTACTAAACTGAAAGTAATACTAATTTTTTTTTGATGGGTTAAAACTATTAAAATTTTGGGAATTTTTTGCTATACTGGTCCACAGAAAAAAGAGTTGAAGAGGGAGAAAGAAATGGGGGTAGGAGACACCCACACCTCGCCCGCTGCTTTAATGACAACAGCACCGTCGACCCTCAAACACACAATAAAAGCGTCAAAAGGCTTTGTCAACTGAATAAAGGAGATTTCAATAGGTAGCGCTAGGGTGTCTCCCGCCCCCGGTAAGACATATCTAGACATGTTACTTACCTTTCCCCAATCACAAGACTAGATAGAATCAGCTGATTAGTAACAGTGACGACATTTCGCTCAGAACTCTATGTTGTTTTGAAACCGAGCCCTAGCTGTTTGTCATTTCCCAGGTAAAGTTGTGAGTGAGACGTGCGAGTTTTTCTTTAAAAAAAAAGTGTTTGAATTTTCTTCCCTGTCCCTTGTTTAGTTTGTTAGGTAATGTCAGTATTTCTTTTAGAATCAGAAAAAAACCTCTCCCCCCTACCAAAAACCCACAGGATCTGCGGTTTTCTCAATGAGTTTATGCTAATGCTCGGTGCTGTCCCCAAAACAAAAAATGATGGGGTCAAAAAATTGAAACGGTTACGCGAAACCGGTGGATTGACTGCACCGATATATAATTTTTTTCACCTGCTTTCAATGCCTGCTTCGTCGCCTCGTTCCTTCACCCTTTTAAAACAGCCTGCCCTGTTAAAAAATAATAAGCTATTGGGTTTTACACAACACAGTATTTTGTCGGCGGGTTTCTGTTTTGAGTATTAGTTTACTATGCTTTGAGCTTCTGAGTTTTAGTTTTATTTTTCTCTTTCTTGCCCGTCTGTAATAACTCTTCTCCGAAGGCAATTTTAAAAAACCCATCTCTGTCTTTATGTGAAAATTACAACGATTTTGATTTGTTCACGGTAATCTTTTAATTGCTTTTATTTTTGTGTCAGAAACCCAAACAGATATCTGTGCATGTCTCCCATGAAAGCAAGCTTAGAAAAAACTATTCCTTTTCTTAAAAATGTCACGCTCTGCTGAGCGTCGTCTATTAAGAAAAGGGTCTGCCTATTTTCAAAGAGCCTGTAATAGTATTCTAAACACTCGCTTAGCCTGTCAGAGGATTGACTATAATTATTTCTAATGTGTCCAATAAATTTTCTCTCTCTGTATGTTTTATTGTTGTGTAGTGTGGACAGATATAAAAATGAACTCGAAATGATTTTTGTACACTGTTTGTAATAAATCCAAAACAAATACAGTTTCCCACAGCCGTCTGCCGCATATTAGAGACCCAGTATGCTTTTTTTGGTAAAAAATTTTGCTGGTCCATTAGTAAAAATTTTTCTTTTATTTCTTTTTTCCTTCTATGTTGAGCTGTGCATCCATCATACAAATAGATATTTTTTTTATGGGCTCATCATTTTCTTGCTCTTTTCTATTTGTATAGTTATTCCTTCTGAGCCGTTTTCAATGCGTCTTCCTAAAACCATGCGCTTATCATCATCTGTTGATCTTAAGTCAACCCACAATGCATATTTAGATGTTGGTTTTCATTTAAGCCTAACTTATGTAGATGTAAAGATTTGTTTGTAACCCCGGGTAGTGGTATCATTGTGTTGACCAAAACCCAAAGTTATTTTTTTCCCTCATCAAAGTGTTGATATGGTAAATACCCTGAGGCTTTAGACTTGATTTGGCTGCCCCTCTATTAGTACATGATAAATGTTTAATACGGGATAAAAAAACCCTCTATTTAAATTGGAAAAGGGGGAGGTTGGTTCTTAAAAAGCTTAATTCCTTTTAATGATCTTGCCGGAGTGTTCAGATTTATGTTCCACACAGTATCTGCTTTACTTTTCATTAATGTGCTATGGTTAAGCACTCTTTCAAAATAGATAGCAAGCCTTGATGATATTGCTGTGCAATCAAGCGTGAAAGCTTTTGGGTGATTGACAACATCATACTCTTAAAGTTTATACCAGTTATTTTGTACTTTGTGTCAGGGTCAGTGGATTAATAACACGAGCACTGTCATTAAGGTCAGCTCATACGACAGTCTGTCTCTGTGTGCGCCTGATAGTAAGGCATGTGAGAGTTGAGCAGTCAAAGTCAAGGGGAAATAAAAAACCCTGTTACCATGGCTTTTGCTATGGCAGCATCTTTTTCCTGTTTCCCTTATCAGCAGAATCTACTCTGGTTTTAGCCCCTCACATCCTGTATCCCTTGATAAATTTAAGATCATCTCTTTTTTCTTTTGTCATCCATAATCAGTATAGATCAAGAATATGTCGGCATTGTTTAATGACAGTACCTCTTGCCTTCTGTTGACACTAATCTTTTTTATAATAGCCCTACCTAAGTTTGTACCACTTCTGTTTGGATCATCTTCAGATAGTTCAATCTGAAAAGCAAGCCTAGTTGTGCCTGGAACAATGACATCATCTTTTCCTAAATTAGGAAACCTAACAGTCGAATTGATTTTCATCAATAGTGGAGGGGTTGGTTTGTAATAACGATTGTCTGTCTGTTTCCTTTAAGGGCCTAAGGGATCTTTTTAAACGTCTGTATGGATCAAGGATTGCTCCAAATGTTTGTTGCGCCATCTTTTTTCTATAAGTAGCAAAAAATAAAAAAACAATAATAGAATAATGGAAGACTATGATATAGATATGGATGATGTGTTTACGCCAGCTGATGATATGGGTGAAGCGACAGCCTCTGTAGCACCCTTGCATTCAGTCAGAAGAGAATTATTAGAAAGCAGAGTTAAAGATTTTCACACAAGTTTGGGACAACCAACGCCAGAAGTACTAGACCATACTGACTATGATATGGACAACAAAGACAATCTGTATGCTGTAACCGACACAGGACAAAAGGTTTTATTAACAAAGAAAAATAACCCACACCAGTTCCTAGCAAAGAATACACTTAGACAAAGACTAAGCATTGCACTACAGAGAAAACTAGGTATTAATGAAGCACTATCTACTCCTAAACTACCAACACAAGCTGTTGCACAACTACAAAATGCTGAACAAAACCTACCAACAAACATTGAAAGTCTACCACTTGAAGACCTAGCACAGTCGGCAAACACAAGAACTGAAACTATTTCTAGAGTTGGAAATAGTTCACACAAGCAGACGAAGAACAGCACTGAAAACAATAAATGATCAACCCCTACCCATGCGAGAAATAATGGGGCTCAATCAAGCACTACAGAGTATTAGAGGCGAACTGATAAATAATTTAGCAAAGCTGGTGATGTAGACTCCGCTTAAAAACTAGAAAAGAAAAAGCTAGCAGAAGCAGACGATGCAAATCTTGACCAGGAAGTAAAAGAAAGAATCACACAGCGTCTAAAAAATCTGCAAGATGAACGCCAAGCAAGATTAGAGGTCTTAAACAATAACAGACAACAACTACAATCTCAGGTTAGCAGAATAAAAGAAACAATTCACCGAATTCTTTATGAAAACAGTACATTAGCGGAAAGAATCCGTACACTGTTTCGCGAGCAAGGCATAACACTTGTCAGTATAATTACAGCATTGGGTTTCACTATTAGCACACTTGTGTATGCGCTGACAGGAAGCACACTTCCGCCACCACCACCACCACCTTCCGCACCCACAGGCACAGGCTGGGTTAGGAAACAACTCGGTCACTTAGCTGACCTATTAAAAAAATTAGCCTACAAAGTTGGCGACGCTCTTCCCGGTATAATTGGTTCTGTTGTTAGCTGGCTATTATCAACAGCAGGAAAAGTTGTGGGATTTATGGCCGAACATTTATGGGCGTTACTGGTTTTAGTTGTTGGTTTTCTTCTTTCTAAAATAAAGATAAGCAAGGCCGCTTAAAACAAGTATACTTGTTAAAGCAGTTATTTCATCATAGTGTCTGTCTCTTACAAGGGGAATAATTATTTTTTTTTCTTTGCTCTGAGGTAGTAGTAGTTCTTTCCCCTGTTTCTTGTGTTGGACTTACTACACTTGTTGTTACTACACTTTTTGCTACTGCTGTATTGTTTACACTTTCATTTTTTCCAAGCAGCACATCATCTCCAGCTATAATAATATTGTTGTTGTAGTTTGTAATTGTTCCTATTTGTAACTGCATGTTGGAAGGCAACATATATAAACCATGTCCTATAGCAAAGTCTACCTTAGACCGTGCATAGTGAAGAACATCTTGATAATGCTTGATGCTTGATGGTAGGTCAACAGCCGAGTTAATACTGTCTTCAAGATTTGCTAGAAACTGCTTTTGTGCATCAAACCCAGTGCCACCAATAATACTTGATCTTGTCTGTGCCTGTGCACCAAGCAAGCACCACACATAGGTCCGAACAGAGTCATTAATCCTCTCTAATCCTGGTCTTGTTAACCCTTCACTCTTATCAAGAATAAAAGTCGTCCATGCATACATGTGCATTTGCTCTATTGAACCAAGAACAACTCTTGCACCTCGTGAGAAAGATGTATTTGGCGGCCACCAGTCATAGTTATACCTCCTGTGCACACCCCACAAATACAGAGTCCCCATGCCATGATTTTTGTCCTGTGTTTGTCTGAAAGCAGTCTTTTGAATCAATATTTAAACTCATTGCACAACCTCTCATACGCCTTCATGTTAATCCTACTATTAAAGGGATTGAAGTTGCTATCAGTGGGGAGTGGGACCTGCAGCTAGATAAACACATGCCAAAACTGATAGTACACTATGAAACCCGTACACAGACTTTACTAACTGGTTTGGATGGGTTTCATGTGGTCAGCATATGACACACCACAGCCCGTAGTTGCACAGTGGATAGCAAAGTTTAAGTGGTTTTGGTAAAACTGTATAGGATTAGACAACCATGCTTTCGCAGTAGCATCATCCTTAATTGGGGGGTTTAAGTATGATTTCAGTGGGTTGGGAACTTTTACTTCGAAGATCAATGTCTCTGACACAGCAACATCTAGCTTATTAAAGGTAATAGTCTTTGGGTTATAGTGAGATCCAGCCTCGTATTTTGCATCTTTATTATATTTATACATTATTATTCTATAGTAGATAAAATGTTTATAACACTAAAAAAACATCCAGTCAGGTGTACTGTTAAACTAGCCCTTCCTATTGACAAACCCCTCGTCAACTAAAAACAGTTGCTTTGCACGAGGTCTTCTACAAAGTATCATGGACAAACATCGACAGCGCAACAACTGGCTTAAAATATGATCCTAAAACTAGAGCGGGTTAATAAATTTACTGTGCAGAAGGTTATTATGATTTCTGCACACTGGAAAAGGAGCTCTTTCGCCAGCTGGTATCACAGAAAAACTCAACCAAGCTAGTCTAAAAGTCACTTTACAGTTATCTTAAGTATGCTATGTCACAACGTCTTTTGGAAATGCTTTGGGTTGACATTAGACCATTTTAGAAGAATGGAAAAAACCAGATTTGGAAGTAGCCATTGTGGTGGTGATGATGGTTATGATGGTTAACGCGGAAATAACCAAGGGCGGGGGGAAAAACCATTAACATGGCAGTAAACTCTTTGCTTTTTGTAACCTGTCTCGTTAAACACAAACACAAAACCAAGTGGGTGAAAGGGAAAGGGTTCTTCCTTATTCAGTCCCTTCGATCTTACTAAGAATCTTCCCCCCCAAAAGAGCAAGTATGTGAAACGCAGCACAATAGCTTTACTTTCACTTCAGTTTAAAGAGCTAGAAAGAAGGCTTCCATGAAACACTCTGTATAACAATCAAAGACGCAGCACAAAGAACAGTTGACTGTAAAAATTTACTATTACATTAGAAATAAAATAATATAAATACTAATATACATTACATTAAAACCCTGTCACGCGGGTTCCGGTTATAAGAGCACTGAAACATGCCAAAACTATTTGAGCTTTAAGATCTTGGTGATGTACCCCAAGAGTTTGAGAAGGATGGGGAATTGGTGAAGTTTACGCTTTTGGAGAACACAAATTGGGTGGATATTTCAAACGTTTCGCAATAGAAGAAGCTAAGAAACCTCCTCGGTTTCCTAAACTTGAACAGTTGCGTAATGTTGAAGCTGAAGCATTAGCAGATGATGATTTTACTTACAAAGTAACATTTAAAGCTAATAAATGGCACTTCAAACCAAGCATTGACTGGCAGATCAAGTTTGAGTTTATTAGTCCATACACTCTCTATGCACCTGACAGAACTTTCCGTAAAGCCATAAATGCTGGACCAGTAAACATAGCACTAGCCTATCAATCAGCTAGTAGAAATGAAGTAGAGATAATAGCATTACAGAATAAGGCACGTTACTTGCTTCATAGAAAAGACTCAGTGACTAAAAACCCTCAACCACATTGCTACGATTCCTTCCATACTTTCCCCTTTGGTGATCAGTACACATTTGGGGTTTGTTTCTGGTTGCAAGAGAAGAAAGGCTTCTTTTGTTCATGGATGGTATTCTATTAACTGGAAGACCTCGATGTTGATGCCCTCAGATTTTCTATTGCTATTCGGAACAGCGGCCCGTGACAATGAATTGAAGGGAACATTTCCAGTAATAAAGTCAACTTGCTCAGACCCACCACAGCTAACAAAAATTGCATTTCCCCCAATCTACACCCCATTGACCTCGTTGCAGTCTATTACACAGATGTTGTACTACCGACAATCAAATTTTTAAAACTTACTGAATGAAAACCAATAAAAATTAACTACACGTTTTTTTTAAATCAGTTTTTAGAAGAAGAGACGACGCTAAATTCCTAAAGTTCCTAGTGCACCAGATCCTGAACTCTTAATTTATAATGCTAATACCCTTTTGTTTGACAAACATTACACAGATGCAGATGGGCATTGAGCAAACAAACTAGCAAAAAAAAAAATGCAGGCGTTAGGTACAGATCAGCATTTACTGTGTTGAGCTCTATTTTCTACAGGTACAGCAACACTGTTACAGCCGCAGCAGGAAAGGCATTGCTCTCTTGGGGTACTGGTAATTGCTGTCCTGCATCTTTTAGCATTGGGCTCTTGTTTCAATAACAGCAGGAGCCTGTTCATTTGTCACATCAGTCTTTTCGAAGAAGGTTGTGGTAAACTAGAAAACATGATGCTGTTGTTGCTTGACATTAGCCAAGCTAAGCTCATTCAGGCTCATTTTTAGCAAAGCTCTACAGATTCCACAATATCAGAAGAGGAGTTCAAGCGTCCCTTTAGGGTGACTCGATGACTACAAGCGTCAAAAGTTCGATCTCCAGAACAAACAACACAAAGCTATGCCTGGGGGGACATTGATGCAGTTTAAAAAAGGGAAAACATAAAAAAGGGGTATCTGCTTGGGTTGGACAATACTCAGCTGAGTACTCTATTAAGAGCTAAGAATTACCTGCGGTTATTTACTGCTTTATACGAGCAAAAAAAAAACAAGAAGAATTAAATTTAATTTATTAATTTTTTCTTTTCTTTCTATTGAGTAGAGATTTGTTGGGTCATATGACAAAGTGTTTCGACAAACTGAGCTGAGGTTTACATACGCAAACGTTGTAACAAAGTATCCAAGATGCAAAACGCACAATTACAGACAGATAACAATCGATCCACCAGTAAAGGTACAGTTGGGTTGCTGAAATTCTATCATTCATCTCATCAGACGTGACTTTGGGGGGTTGGGGAGACATGAAAACGATGTGTGGTAAGCCTCTCCTTCCATCTCGGTCCTCGGCTCTGCGCAGTAGTGCGAGTCATTCAGCCTGGCGCCATTCTCTGATGTTGTCCAATCCATGACGTGTTCTGTCTTCCTCCTTCTGCCACTTCGAGTGTTCCCTGCAGTACGGTTTGGGCAGAGGCGTTGTGGCTGTGGGGTGACGGGTGCCGAACTCATGTCAGCTTGTTTTCCTTCTTGCCGATGGTAGATGAGAGGGATTCCTTTTTTTGTGCGACCGTGCCAGCCGATGTTATTTGTCTCTGACAAATCACTTGGTCTTTCGTTCTCTAGGCTATGCCCAGTAGTTTTCTATGGCATTTTGTATTCAAATTCATGACTGGACTCGCTTTGCTGTTTCAGCAGTCATGTCAAGTTTCACTTCCGTAAAGCAAGGTCGACTGATTTAGGGTTTTGTAGAGCTTTAGTTTGAAGTGGGAAACCTGATCTCTTTTTTTCCATATGGTGGTGGAGTTTGTCATGGAAGATGTTGCATGCTATTCTGGACTTTGATTTCTTGTCGTCGTCTCGCCTACCGTCCTTTGTGAGTGTAGCGCCCGATGGTATTAAAGCGTTTGCTACCTCCTCCAGTTGTGGCCGGTCATGGAAATTTTCGCGATGCGCATTGCTCGTGGCTGTTTCCACAAGTACTTTCCTTTCTCGAGCTCACCTCCATCCCTATGTCCAGCGCTGTTCTCACGTTCGGGTCGTAAGATCTTGTCAGCTCTGTGTTACTTCCGCCTTGAGGTCAATGTCATCGGCAAACCGTAAGTTGTTTGTGGGGTCTGCCGCTCAATGGATATTGTAGAGTGAAAGTCATGGAGGGTCTTGTCTCTCATAATGTTTTCCAAGAACAGATTGAACAGGACGGGAGATAAAAGGCATCCTTGTCGGACCCCAACTGTGTGTTTTGATAGTGGTCTCCAACCTGATTGTTAGAAGGAACTGATATGGCGTTGACGCGGTGGTCTTTTGTATAGTGCTTGAATGGTTTGGCACTAGTCCTTCTTCCAATGCCCACATTTGAGAGCCCTGCCACAGGCCTGCGGTGCCATTACTAGATACTCTGTCAAACGCCTTCTTGAAGTCGATGAAGTTGTTGGAACAGGTCTCTTTGATGTTGAAGATGTTGTGCCTATCAGGATGTGGCGCAGTTGTAAAAATCTGTTCGATTGTGCTCCTGCCTCGCCCTGAACCCAGCTTGGTTCCTTGCGAGGTTGTTCTTCTGCCTCCTTCTTGAGTCGATTAAAAATAAATTGAGCATGATCTTGCGGCGTGGCTGATGAGGCTGATTGTTCTATAGGTTTTGGCATTGGCGTAAATGTCCCTTCTTGGGCTAGGGGGTCTATGATGATGTGATGGAGGTCCTCCGTTTGTTCGGCCCTGTTTTGTATCCAAATCTTTGTCTGACAGATAGCTGTTAACATAGGTGATGACTGTTTTCGCCCCATGCTTGAGCGCAGCTCTGTGGTATATTGTCTGCTCCCTGGGGACTTTCCAACTGGTAAGCTGCGGATGGCTCTTCCGTTCTTCGCTCAGTATAGGTAATGCGAGGGTGCTTTGATGTTGCTGCTTTGCTCTTCCATTATGCTCTTGTCAGGTTTTGTATTGGGTCGTTGTTACAGATCGTGACAATATTCAGACACCTGGTCAATGCAGCTTGAGCTTTTCTGTGAGGAGAGGTTTCGGAGTGTCTTCAATGACTGATGATGTGGTGTTTGAAGTGGTTTTGTGAGTTTCTTCAGGGTGTGCCTCATGCCTTTGTACTGTTGCCACTTTCGATGTTTTTTTTCGATGTCTGATGTAGCATTGATCACTGATCCATCTTCTCGCTGGGCCTTTCACATTGACTTTCTTCACGAGATGGATTTGCCGTCCGGTATTACTTTAGGGTTGGAAGACTGGTTGGTTTCACGTGCTCTTCTTGTATCTCGCCCCCCCCCCCCCCCCCCCCCCTCCCCCAGAGGTCAAGATTGTGCATTGGTAGTCATGGCTGGTGTTTTTTCTCTGACGACGAGAAACCTCCTCTGCTGTTTCTCGGGAGGCTCAGTGAGTTGTTGGTGAGTCAGTGATGTCTCAGTTGTCCAGGAGTGATAATGCGCCAAAACGTTCCGCCAGCTTAGCTTGGAAAGATCTCCTCGACATCTGGATCTTGCAGTTTTGCTCCACGTAAAATGTTTGACATGAGTGGGTTTGCAGGCTTGTTTGGTTTTCTTTCAGCTGCATTTTGAATACCAGCGAGCACAACGGACGTTGTCGCTGCCTATGTCAGCTCCAGGGTAGGTTACTTGTTCGGCTCGGTTGATGCTGATTGAAGCGCTCGCCGTTGGTGTTAAGAGAAAATTATTTGGTTATGGATCTTTGCCGTTTGGCGCATTGCAGGTGGTCCTCCTTGACTGCTGGTGGGGGGGATAGAGGGTTATTGGCTAATGGTAGTCTGTGGGGCAGCAAACTCCAGCCGACGCAGACGTAATAGGCCACGGTCGTTTTGGTCTCCCCAGCTCCAAATACGTGACCAAACTGGGCCGGGCCATTGGTTGTAAGTGGTCAGGATACCTACTTTGGAGTTAAAATACCTTGATGATGATGATGTCCTGTCCTTGGGGTATTTTTAATGGTCTCTTCAAGACTGTTCATAAAATTCTTCTACTGCTTCATCGGTATGGTCAGATGATGGTGCATTAGAGTTGTATGATGTGATGTTCTTGGGCTTGGCCTCTGACACTTCGGATGCTGATAAATCTGCTGGAAGCCGGTGTCAGCTGAGAATGCACCCATACTTCCTTTCTGACATATTAAATGCTCTCTCCCATGTTGGTGTTGTTTCTCTGTGGCACGGTACCAGATTTGTTGCCTTCGTCAGTCAATTGTCTACCCAAAATCCTGTCCATCTTCAACTTCTCCGAGTTCAATAGTCCCCAGTTATATCGGTCTAAGCTCTACTCTCATGTTCATTGATTTTTCCGCATTGGTAGAGGGTTACGAACGTTTCCATGAAAAAAAACATGAAAGACAAATGCAAAGCGAAATGATAGTCTGGATTCGGTCGAGGCCGGTGTTACCATATGACGCGCCTTCCAGTTGTATCTACACCAGTGGTGGAAACTCTATACATACACGAGCAAACAAGGAGACGAACAATTAAAAGTTATTGGTATCGGACCACACAACAAGCATATGAACACTCTCTTGCAAGAGTCTCAACACAGCATGGGAGATGAGATGATGCGCAATTCGACTTATTCTGCGAAACTGCAAGATTATGAGTGTGGGATCTGGTCTGGACAGTATTTGTAAGTTCTTCGCATTAGAACTAAAGCTAACAAAGGTTTCATCCAGGTTGGAAGGAGCTACATTCCCCTTTCCAAATAGAAATAGTAACAAACGGGCTGGCTAAACATACAGACCAGATGATTACGTGCTTATGGGGATGGCTATTTGTTGTGCTAGCTAAGGTTGTTCCATATAACAAGAATGCAGAGAGAGTGTTGGCAAACTATCATGATACATTGTTAACATGCTCGACTTCATGGTAGTACCTTTTCTGTTGAGAAGTGAAAAAGAATGATGTCCTTGAGGGAACTAAACCCCCAATTAGTGTTAATGTGTACACTTGGGAAGATACAGAACCAAAGGTTGTAAGTCCGTGAGGATATCAAGGTAAGGTCTTCTACAGTTGGTAGTCCGGATAAGACTCATGTAGACCTTGTGTTAATCAGCAATTGACAAGTGGCTTACCAATTATACACTAATCAGAACAATGAGTAAGAATATTGCGCCATACAACAAAAAGCATCAAAGCAAGAGTTCGGGTAGACGATGCTTAGTTCATTTTTACCATACTACAAGTGCTGACAAGGCACAGAACAACATTGTAAGATGTGGAGGCTGAAGTCAAAATCACACCAGACCGGGAAGGCAAGGTGTTGTATACAAGAATATAAAAAGAAGTTACTGAAAAGCCCCTATGTAGTGTTATGTGACTGCGAGTCTATCATTGTGCCATAACCATAGACCCTAGCACCGTGAACAATATGCCTAAACAGTCCTTATCAGTAATCATCAAGTCTGTTCCTTTGCTTATGTTGTTTGGTTAGATCAGAGGGGGGACACTCAGAGCAAGTATTTTGTATACGAGGACCAGACAGCTAGTCTAAGCTTTTTCTTGAACACATGATCAGCGATTCATAACCACTACTCTCAACAGCTTAAACTACAGAGATCAGTTGTCTGATATAAGACCAGGAGCAGTATGTTCTGCCACTCATTGTTGTTTGTGGTAATCCGCTGAGCTCAGACGAGCTCACAGTCAGAGATCATGACACATCAGGTGGTAAGTTTCGTGGAGCAGCAATTTGTAAGTGTAATCTACAACTAAAAGGAGATCCCAAACATGAAGCTGCCTGTCTTGTCTTCCACAATCTATGAGGTTACGATCCACACCTAATTATGCTAGCGCAGAGTAACTGATGAGTATAGGTTACTGCAGTGCAAAGTGTCATTCAGAGAAGCTACCTGACTTTTGACTACTAAATAGCCTTATCCTTCGTTTGATTCTGACCACAACATTGATGGATCTCTAGATTCCTTGTCTTCATCACTGAGTATTGCCTCAATTACAGAAAAATACTGTCGACACAAGCTCGTGCGAAAAGGGCGTCTAGTCTTTTGAGTACATGGATCATGGATAGCTTTGATGAAGAGAGCTGCCCTCTCAAAAGAAGCTATTCTTCAGCAGCTTGACAGGCAAAGGATATCAGTGATGATGAGTCAGCTATGCTCAGTGGGGCATGGCAAAGATTCTAGTGTCGGACGATGGGCGATTCATGATCAGTATCTACTGCTGATGGCATGTTGGCTTGAGATGTCTTTGAGAACTACAGAAAGACCGGAAAGAAAAAACGCTTTTTGGACTTAGACCATCACACTATATTACAGCACCGGAATGTCTTGGATGCTTTCTTGAAGTTTACTGTGGGTGCTAGATTGACTTTGTTGTCTTGACTGCTCCATTTGCTTCCAAATGATTTGAGGATGGTCTGTGCGTGGTTGGTCATCAGTTATGGGCATCGCACTATTACTGAGGCCAACAACAACTATTTAGAAGACTATGATCATAGCCAAAGCTTCTAACTCATCTGTACTTGGACGCAAATCAATTCTGTATGGGATGGGCGAGGTGTCAGTCACTACAATAGAACTTTCAGTGGTTTAATGGTTCCTTTTTGCTGTGATGAGGACTCCTAAAAAGGCATTGTCTGCAAATGGTGGCTGATCAAGCACTAGGTTGGATCTGTAGAAGTAAGATTTCGTTATTCCCCATGAACTACAGGATGCGCACAGATGACTCCCATGGCTGCAGAAAAGGCTCAAAAAAATCTACAAAAGAACCACCAAACAGTCTGTACCAATTTAAAGGACAATGAGAAAGTCTGATGTGTCCACTACAGGGACTGTACAGTTCGACCTAAGGCATGGGTTAATTCTTACGCGGTTATCGTATATTGTGTTTGACCAAGAGCAAGTTCATGACAAACCATACTATTATGTAAGAAACATGGACTGAGAACGCGAATGGCAACGAGGGCATCAGAAAGGATTACTTCAAGTCATGAACAACAAGCTGCTTTGTAAAACAATGGAGTACCCACACAAGTAAAAAGGATGTAGATTTGTCACTAAAAAGAAACGAAGCATTAAAGGCTAACATCAAAACCAAGCTATCAAGGCTTACAGGCAATTTCATGACAGTCTGTATGCATCATGATGAAGAAGTTGCAGTGTTAAACTAGACAAGCCAGCTATTTCATTGGGTTGTTGTGTTGCCGGATGCTGTCAAGCTGTTGATTGTTAGCGTTCTTGTATGCTTACATCAAGCCTAAACATCTGCAGTAAGGGTCTTGTACACTAGCATCAGGACTCTTCTTCCTAGACAGACCCCACTAGAAGAAGTATACAAGACCTTGTAGAGCGACAGTGGCACTAGGATCAGAGTCATGGTTGACACCTGTGATGATCCAAAAAGAAGGTCCCTTGCATTCTCAGTAACACAAAAGTTATTGGTAAGAGAAGGATGAGAATTGAACGGCACTATTATCAAAGTAATTTGTTGGGCTGAGGGCCATGATGTATAGCGTTGCAAGACCAGACAGTGTGTTATAAAATGGCAAAAGGTGTTGGATAACAGGGTGGTAAAACAAGCATCAGTCATGATCACCTACAATAGAGGCTCTGTTTGAAGGTAGGTTTTAGCATGCACACCCAAAGCTCTGGCTTAACCTCTGCCACAAATCAACAAACAAACTGTGGTTTATGAATAGAAAGACACTGATTGCGCAGGATACAAAACGAATTATTCTTCCACCAGTGCTCTCAATACGCAACTTGGACACTGGAGAAACAATAGTTATTAATTAATTAATTTTTAACATTTTATATATGTGTTAAAATCTATGATTGTAGACTCACTTGGATTGTTTAGACTCTTTTATTCAAATATATGGTAGTGGTACAATGCCTCGTCTTGCTTTTACAGTGCTGTCATTCTCGACGACTTTGGTGAGGCAGTAGAAAGTAAAAATGTTCATGGGTACAAAAAGAAGAGTGTGCTAATATATTATCTGAGGAGTTGTTAGTTATGATGAGAGTGTTCCAACCCACGCGTCAGTATTATCAAAGATGTTTCCCATAAAAGGTTTAGTAACAAAACCAGTAGATGAGACCTATACAGTCACTTCTGATGAATGTAGTAGACCTACCTTTCTTTAAAGCGGTGACAGTATTAGGTGGCACTAAACTGCAGTTCCTCTCATACCAATCAGCCCGCTGTGTGGTGCAGGTAATGACAAATAATAAATAGGCGGTGGATCCATCTCCACATCTTTTTTTATTTCATACGTGTCTATGCTCTAGATGGATCTGTTGCTCGTTTTGTGACTGTCACTGGCTTCAGTTCGCCAGGAGCTATACAGATATCTCAGTTTCTTCCGAAGGTGTATTAGTGGTTGCTTAGAAGGTGTTGTTTGGATGGGCTGCTGTATTGTTGTGCCGCTTGATAGCGTGTCACAGGTTGAAACCTGTGGCTTTAGTTATTCAGAGTTCATTGCTCTCAAAACTGCAGCAGTCTTCATTACCCATCTAAGGTATTTCGTGTGCTTGGATCATGATTTCTTCGGTGGGACTGATTATGCAAACCGTCTTGTTGACTAACATGCGCTGTGTTAAGCTTTCTAACGGGCTTGAGCTCGGTGGTGCCTGGTTTTACCTCTTTTTATTGCTACTCCATGCTTTCAGTAACAAATCTGATTAAATGCTCTTTTAAACTCTTTTCATCATCGCTCTGAATAAGTCTGGTAGATGTTAGTGTGGGCCGGACTATAGAGTGTTTCTTGCATGCAACTGCTAGTTGCGTGGCCACTCTTTTCAGTATGTGGGTCTGCTGCATCTTTATACCTAGGAGGCTACGTCCACTACAGGTATAGAGCATACTTATACCTCTTTTCTGTCTGATTGTGTCATTCTGATTATTATGGTGGTAAGTTTAAAAGGTCGTATTGGGGGAGTATCATTTGCTTCAGTTGATTGATGGAGTGGTTTTTATGCGCCCTTGGTGAAGGTAAAAATAGATTGTCCATATTGCTTGTTTAGACAGCCACTTCGCGTTGCGACATCGGAATCTGTACTCTGCTAGCAATACGCAGTTTATTAATAGCTGCTGTCCGTTCAGTACCCTTGTGGTGGGTTTGGAGATCGTAGAGAGTGTTGAGCATCCATTGTTCTAATATAATAAGTAAAAAAAATTGCCTGTTGTGACAACTTCTGTGCTATAAGAAGTATACTATTGTCATGCCCCCACAATAAGCAATCTTCGCTGTCTTCTGTGTGTTTCATGGGTTGATAATACTCCACCAACAGGCTGTGGCTTCGTAATAGGAGATATTTGTTTGCCTGTTACAATGTAGTACTCTTTTATTGCCCAGTCATACATCCGACAATGATTTTTGGCAGCATGTCCTTGGTCACGAAGTTTTTCCAGTAATAAAGTCTAACGGAGCAAATTCTTTTTCTGGTCTTTCGTATTCTGCCTGTGGCTCCTGTTCAGTTGTTCTATGCTTGATCATGTCTCGTCCTTTTTGCATCTGAAAGAGTTTAGGGGGAAACAAGTAGTTGCTGCTGTAAACGCAACGTGCCGTTAACCTACAGCACACCAACCATCAGTCACTAAAGACGGCCCTTTTCTGATTTATGGTTAATCTTTTCTGGAATGAGTCCTCTGCTTTACAAGAAGTCTTTGGTAGCAATGGATGCTGTTTCAACCAACAACTAGCTTGGCGCTTAGTATTCTAAGTGCTAGTGTTCCTAAATTAGCAGGCCTCATTTTTTAGTAGGCTTCGTTTCCTAGCATAGTATAGCCTGACACTAAGACTGCCTAATAACGGACAGCGGTGGGTAGACCGGATTGACTGCAGTCTCTTTGTGTTTATATTTTGTCTACTATAAGTATAAATTATTATTATATGATCGTTGAATACATATTGAATGGATCGTTATTGTCAGGCTGTTTGCTTTTGCAAGGTTGTGCTGTGGTTGTGGTTTTGCTTTTGTTCTTGCTGCGTTTCTTGTCTTGCTGGTTGCTTGGCTGCTCCCTATACTGCTAAGACTGTATAACCAATTCCCATAGTGTTTTACCATATTATTAAGTAAGAGATCTGAATGTTTGTTGTGGTGGTGCCTGTTGGTCTTTTTTTCGGTTGTGTCTTATGAGGCATCTGTTTTTCTAAATGTGTCTCCAGATAAGATCTTTTGCTTTGCTGGTTGCTAAGTTTTTTCGGTCGATTCATTTGGCTAACCTCTTGCCAGCTTCAACTCTCCCAGGTTCTGTGTTACAGTGGTCACTTGTGATAAGGTGAGGGTTGCTCTTGGGTCTTGGCGTTGCTCCGTGTTCCTGTCGTTCGTTGGCTGTGTTCTGTTCCTCCTATCTTTCTGCGGGGTGGGTAAGTTTATCAGTGTTTTACATGTTTTCATACGACAGTATCACTGGTGCGAACAGAGAACCAAAACGGGAATAATATCACTGGCAATTGTCTCTGCTGTTCTAGACTATATAGGATTTGTGCAGAGGTCATATGCTAAGTCAGCTTCGGAGTCCACATTAAAAGACCCTACTTGTTGCTTTAGCATATAGGTCACTAACAGGATGCCCTAGGACTTTTCACTTTTTTTTTGCTTCCAGAAGAGATTCATACCCTATTAAATACTCTAAAAATGTCTTGTCGGTGATAATGCTGCACCTGTTCTACTGTTAGGTGTGTTCCTAAGTATATGCTTTGTCTTTACCACAATGCAGCCAAGGAGTACACGTCTTCTGCTTCTTTCAGTAGACTCTTTCATCGTATTTTTTCTGAT
>CM054157.1:149165-151171 GCA_028751875.1 Rapana venosa
ATGTGGTGGGGGGGGGGGGGGGGGGGTTGGGGGGGGGGGAAGAAGAGGGGGTCAGTGTGTGTTGTGGGGGGGGAGGTGGTGTGTGTGTGTGTGCGTGGAAGAAGGGGGAGGGGGTGTGCGCGTGGGAGGATGGTGTGGGAGGAGGGGGGGGGGATTGGTGTGTGGTGAGTGTGTGTTTGTGCATGCATGCGTGCGCGCTTGCGTAGTGTGTGTGTGGGCATGCATGTGTTTGTATGTGTCTATGTGTGCGCGCGCGCGTGTAAATATTAAACGTGTCTTTATTTATTCTTTTATATCGAGGATAATGGAATAAGCACTTATGTGCTTTTTTTTTACATCTAGTCCCCGTGTGTTTGCGGTTTTTGTAAATTCTATGTTCCCACCGGCACACAGTGGCCTACTCTTACGAAAAGCGGAACAGGATTTAACGTGTGCGCAAGATGTTCTGCGTGCGTTCGCACACAGGGCCTCGGTTTATAGTCTCATCCGAAGGACTTTTGGGGAGAGTGGAGTCGGCACTGTGTGTGTGAGTGTGTGCGTCTGGGAAGGGGCGTAAGTGTGTGTGTGCACGCATGCGTACGCGCGCGCGTATGTGTGTGTTTATACATATGTATGTGTGTGTCTGTGCGCGGTTTAAATATTAAACGTGTCTGTTAATGCATGTGTGTTTGTGCGTGCGTGAGTGTGCTCGCACGCGAGTGTAAGTGTGTCTGTGCGTGCATGTGTGTGTCCACACACACACATACGTGCGTATGCATACCTGCATGCCTGTACGCGTGGTTTGGCACCCTGTGTACAACAATAATAACAATAATAATAATAATAATGCATGGAACTGGTTGTTGAGTCTTTGAGGGTGCCCCCACGGTCGTCAGACTACGGGACAGACAGACAGACAGACAGATAGATAGACAGACAGACAGACAGACAGACAGATAGATAGATAGACAGATAGACAGACAGATAGATAGACAGATAGATAGATAGACAGATAGACAGACAGATAGATAGACAGATAGATAGATAGACAGACAGACAGACAGATAGATAGATAGACAGAGAGATAGATAGACAGATAGATAGATAGACAGACAGACAGACAGACAGACAGATAGATAGATAGACAGAGAGATAGATAGATAGATAGATAGACAGACAGACAGACAGACAGATAGATAGATAGACAGATAGATAGATAGACAGACAGACAGACAGACAGACAGATAGATAGATAGACAGAGAGATAGATAGATAGATAGACAGATAGACAGACAGACAGATAGATAGACAGAGAGATAGATAGACAGATAGACAGATAGATAGACAGACAGATAGATAGACAGATAGATAGACAGACAGACAGACAGACAGACAGATAGACAGACAGACAGACAGACAGACAGATAGATAGATAGATAGAACGGCGTGTGCGGACAGACGGTACGGGCACCGGTGGTACAACAACTTCAGGCCTCCCGAGGGCGTGGTGCCCTGCAAGGGCAATGTGCACCTGGCGGCCAGCCGCGCCTTCGTGGACTTCCTGCTGCACAGCAGCCCGGCCTCAAGCCTGCTGCGCTGGGTCCGCGCCACTGAGGTGCCTGACGAAACCCTCTTCTGCTCCCTCAACCACAACCCACACCTCCGCGTCCCCGGCGCCTTTCTGGGTCAGTGTGCGCGCGGACAGACTGACAGACAGACAGACAGACAGACAGACAGACAGATAGATAGATAGACAGACACGCACGCACGCGCGCATCGCATACACGCACGCACAGACATACACATACAAACACACACACGGTGCCGGTGGAAACAGATGACAAAATTGACAAAACTGCATACACACGGGGACTGGATGTAAAAAAGCACATGAGTGCTTATTCCATTATCCTCGATATAAAAGAATAAATAAAATAAAAAAATTTAAAACACACACACATACGCACACACACATACACACACGCACACACACACACATTGCATACACACACACACACATACACACA
>CM054157.1:151671-193427 GCA_028751875.1 Rapana venosa
GGGCGTTGCCGAACTGCTTAGTATTTTGGTTAAAAAAAATAATAAAATAAAACAAAACACACACACACAGACAACATGTTACTGTATTTAACAAAAAGTCAGCTACAAAAATATCACTTAGGATAACATTATCTCTCTTATTCTGAAAGCTTTACACAAATACAAAGTGAGGCTGCGCACAACCTCGGGGTGACTTGATGCCAGGAGTAAACAGAGTCTAAATAAATTAGGCTGTCTACTATATTTAACAGAGATGTAGTTCTGCCTAACATCCTCAAATACTGGACAGCACAACACAAAATGTACTTCATCCTCCGGTGCTTGCTTACATAATGGGCATAGCAGCCTGAGGTCGTCAATATCATGTTCTCTGTATCTGAATTTATGAACATTTATATCTGATACACCAAGTCTAAACTTAGACATAATTCTTTTCAAATGTATATCCATATCAAGTTTTAGATAAGGTTTGACATCATGTGAACTTATAAATTGTCTGTACATTTGAAATCTTTCACTGTATAGGAAAAGAGAGAGAAACAGAGAGAGAGACAGAGAGAGAGAGAGACTGGAGACAGAGAAAGTGAGGGGGGTGGGGGAAGAGAGAGAGACAATGACAATGACAATGACAAACTCTTTTATTTCGAGGATAATGAATAAGCACACGTGCTTTTTTACATCCAGTCCCCGCCAGTTAGGGATACATCTTAATAATAATAACCCAATACTTACACAGTGTCACAATAAAAACATGGGGAAATGACCCTTTTCAAAACAGCTCCCCCCCTCCCCAAAGCAAGCAAATAAAAGAAAACCCTAAAAATACCCCCCCCCCCCCCCCCCCCCCCCCCCAAAAAAAAAAAAAAACCTAACCAAAACAAACAAACAAACAAAAGAGAAAGAAAAACCAAACCAACAGAAGATAAAAAAGAGAAAAACAGACAAACAACAACAACAACAACAACAACAGAGCCAAGAAAAATAACACAACCAAACTTAATAAGCCATAAAGATAAACATCTACACATTGTCAAATGGTACACATACTTGTTACACATAACTATAAGATATTGAAATAGGGCCCTCATTAAAACTTAAGTACAGAGGCAAGTCTAATAAAGTATTGAAAATATAAAATATGAATCCTTTATCAGGATACACTATAAGCAAGACGATAAAAGGTGAGAGAGAGACAGAGAGACAGAGAGTCTGTGTGTGTGTGTATTTCAGAGATAATATCCAATATATAATTCCCAAAACAATATGCGATCCCATCAACACTCATTTTAGATTATATTCGTTTCAAATTATATGTCATGATAATGAAATAAATTTAATACCCATACATCCACACAATAAAAACAAGAAACAAAACAAAGAAGAAATCTAAACCTATACAGTCATTGAGGGAGAGAATATGAGTGAGTGAGTGAGTGAGTGAGTGTGTGTGTATGTGTGTGCGTGTGTGTGAATGTGTGTGGGGGGGTGGGGGTGGGGGGATGTTTCAGGGATAATACTAAATATGTAATACTCACATAGCACACGATCAACACAAACACTTTTTAATTATACTCATACAAATTGAATGTCATGATAATAAAATAAGTGCAATACCCATACACTCACATAATAAAGAGGGGGGGGAAAGCCAATAAAGTCATAAAAAGAACATCTACACATTGTAAGTAATAGAAACAAATTCTTTTTTTTCAGGATAATGAATAAGTACTCATGTGCTTTTTTACATCCAGTCCCCGCCCGTGGGGTCACATTTGAAAATGCACTCGGTACTCATATTTTCAAACAGTAGAAGCAAAGGGAAAAAACTTTTTTTTTTAAAGAAAAAGAGAGAAAAAGAAAAAACAAACAAACAAACAAACAAACAAGGGGAGAGAGAGAGAGAGAGAGAGAGAGAGAGAGGAGAGAGAGAGAGAGAGAGAGGAGAGAGAGAGAGAGAGAGAGAGAGAGAGAGAGAGAGACAGACAGACAGGTAGAGAGAGAGAGAGGGTGGATTATAAAAACAAGACAGAGACAGAGAGAGAGAGGGGGGGGGGTGATTATATTTAATAAAAACAATGTCCTGAGTGCAACATGCATTCAGCACATTTGAAAGAACCCATAGCAACAAAACAGGTGTCCTTGATAAAATTCTGTAGAAATGCTGTCTCTCTTGACTTAAGGAATACTGTGGTGACATGCTCTTTCCGGGTAGAGCAGCACCTAATGTCAAACAGACTGACAGCGAGTCATATAATACAATACAACACAATACAATACTTTGATTTGTTGCTTTACAAGATTCAGCGCTAAATAAATTCCATACATTATTATTATTATTATTACTATTTGTATTATTATTATTATTATTATTACTATGAAAGACAGAGTGTATATGCGAGTGTGCATGTACATATCATTTGTATGGCATCAGTGTGATATGGATTATGCATAAAGATTATATCTATAATCCATATCACACTAATGTGTGATAGGTGTGACTGTGTTTCTCTGTGTGTGTGTGTGTGTGTGTGTGTGTGTGTGTGTGTGTGTGTGTGTGTGTGTGTGGTGTGTGTGTGTTTGTGTATGGAAGCATGCTCGCTTTGTTTTTTAATTTTTAATTTTAATTTTGATTTTATTCTTTTGTGTGTGTGTGTGTGTGTGTGCCCGCGCGCGTGTTTGTGTATGGGAGCATGCTCGCATCACTTTTTTGTTTTTTAATTTTTAATTTTAATTTTGATTTTATTCTTTTATATCGAGGATAATGAAATAAGCACTTTTGTGCTTTTTTTACATCCAGTCCCCATGTGTATGCAGTTTGGTAAATTGTCATCTGTTCCCACTGGCACACAATGGCCTACTCTTACGAAAAGCGGAACAGGATGTTAACGTATGCGCAAGATGTTCTGCATGCGTTCGCACATGGGGCCTCGGTTAATAGTCTCATCCGAAGGACTTTTCGGGAGAGTGGAGTCTGCACTGATGTTCTTCTTCGTCGAACGCTCAGACAACAACTATTGTTGTCTGTTATATGAGCAAAAATGCGTCACGCTGCCGTTAAGCGCCTGACAAGTCAGGCCCAGCGCATCCGACTTCGGCACAAGAGAGAATAGTTACCTTTTAAGTTCTTTCTCAGTTTCTGAAAAAAAGGCAGGAGAATGGACCAAGAAGGCAGAAAATAGACAAGAAGGAGGTGACAGGAAGAAAAGGAACAAGGCAGAAACAAAGAGAGTGATAGAAAAGAGGAAATTTCTAGCACAGAATTTCCAGAATGTGGGGATGCTATTTATACTGATAGGCCCCCGGCATCCCCTCAGGGGAAGCACTGATGTTAACTAAAGGGGAAAATATCCCCTTGAACAGGAATCAAACCCGGGTTGTCAGATTGCAAGCGCAATGTTCTAACCACTATGCTATATGCTATCCCGTTCCCCCCCCCCCCCCCCCCCCCCCCCCCCCCCCCCCCCCTCTAAGAGGGTGTGTGCATGCATGTGTGCATAGATATAATACATCAATACATATGTGTGTGTGAGTGCGCACATGTGTGTGTGTATGTGTGTGAGTGAGAGAGAAAGAAAGAGAGAGAGAGAGAAAGGGTGAGGGGAGGGCATATATGTGTGTGTATTAAGTAATTAAGACTACTCTTGTCTGCGTGCATGCGTGTGCGTGCGTGTGTGCGTTCGTGTGTGCGTGTGTGTACTATCATGTCAACTGTCATGCAAGGGTGCGTGTATGACTTTAAAAATGTGCACAGGTGTTGACTGGTGGCCCATGCTGCCTCTAACAAGACAATGCTCAACCCCATATTTCATCAATTAGGACAATGGCACTTGGCTAATTAAAAAAAAAAAAAAAAAAAAAAAAAAATTAGGCACAACCAGCTGTAGTGTAGAGCTCTACAAGAAATAAACCGGGAACAGGTTGCAGCAGTTCAGAAACCACTATTACAGTATTAGTATTAATCACTAAAGTAATACACATTCCGCTCAATCAATGAATATATAATATCAATTTGACAGAGACTTTGCCCATGATAATAGTAAATCTCATAAGAGACACTTGTATGCAAACATCCACATAGTTTAATATTATATCTATATATATATTTATATATATATTTATATATATATATATATATATATATATATATATATGTACACTGATACAAAGAACACCACTCATTATAAGCCTCAGTAACTTTGTAGATGGCTTTATATTCTGTATACATACATTTGTATAGGTATCTAATTTTTTCCAAGTACTGATCAATACATATGCTTTGTTAATGCACTGGGTTTTTCTGATTGTTTTGGTTTGTTTTTTGTTACGGGGTTTTTTGTGTGTATTTTAGGGGGGAGGGGGGGGGGTGGGGGGGGGGTTATTATAGGGTTGGGTTTGTTGTTTTTTGGGGGGTTGTTTTTTTTATTTGGGGGGGGTTGCTCACTAAAGTAGAGAGATCAGCCAGTCCTAAGAATCCAAGGTTCATCTATGCCGTCTATGGCGAGATTTGATGTATACAACCATTTTTGCCCACCATTAGCTTGATTAGAAGAGCTCTACATTTCTACTTTGGAACGGGTTATAAAAAAAAAAATTTTTTTTGGGGGGGGGGGGGGGGGGGGGGGGGTTCCTCTGAAGAGCTCCGAGGTTCACAATGATTGGTAGGATTTTGCTATGTATACATGTACCATACAATAACATGCAACAGTTTCTGCCACATGAGGTAGCCACATCCCAAATTCAGGGATTGTATGCTGGACACATGATTTGATTGTGTTTTCTTACCACAGAGCACTGATGTAAATTTACGCGGATATTTATTTAATTTACTTCATCAAACCTAAGATTTCCCCCCTCTGTTTTCATATCAGAACTATCCACCTTCATAACCCATGTCCTATCACCCTGCTAAAGTATACGACCTGTGTGAGTGTGTGTGTGTGTGTGTGTGCTTTTGAAAAACATTTGACTATTGAAATTTTATTTCATAGATTTTGTCTGTAGCACACCATGTTTGTAATATCTGTTTGTTTAAACTATTGATTATTTATCATTGATTGCATGACTCATTGACTGTGTAAGATTAGGTTGAATGCATGTGATTTGATTTGTCTTTGCAAGATATAGCGCTATATAAGTTCCATTAATTATTATTATTATTATTATTATTCAAGGGACTGAAGTTGAACAGTTTTAACCACTTGGCCATAGAGCCTCCATCATATCATAAGCCAGGTACAGCATTTTGTACCTGGGGACACACAAAAACAAAGGTACCACAAAGTACAACTATAGATAGATAGACAGATGTACTCCAGACTGATAATAGGTCATAACTCATAAGAGGTCACTGCTCACAACAATATATATGCCAATAACTTAAAATGCAAATTTCATGTATAGATTGTAAGCAATACAGGCGGCTTTGGAAATATCAAAAACAATAACAGTATGTGGCCCTGGGTACAAGATAATTCATCAGTTAGCTATTGATATATATAGATATGCATATTGTCATGGCCTACATTATCAATAAAATGCTGTTATGCTTTTGAAGTGGTTTCAGGGGACTGCCTTCACCCATGGTAAGGCTCCTTACTCCTAGCCTCATGGGTATGAACTAGTAATCTCCATATAACATCATCTGAAGCCAGAGTATGGGTGCTAAACAAGTATTTATATATTATATATTATATATATAATAATAATACTATATTATATAATAATTATTATATATATATGGCGGGGTATTTGAAAAACAGCCACAATATGCAAACTTCTCAGCTATGTCCATAATTTACAGTCTCACAGTAATTCCCAGGTGTGATGAGCTAAACAGAGTGCATGAATTATATATTCCGGGTGACCCCTTGAGTACATAAACCTCCCTGACATGACATGACAAGATACAACAAAAACAGTGTAACTTTTCTATTGCTCATAATCACAAAAACAGTGTAACTTTTCTATTGCTCATAATCTTTTTATCATTCTTCCAAATGCATCGATCCGGTTTACACCTAACAAATTTGTTTTTCAACAATAAGTTTTTATCTTTTACCCTAAAACATTTTTTTTTAATTCCTGTAAGGTTTACAGAACTTTTTATTTGTAATATTTTTTTACAGTGTTCCTTTTATTTTTACTTAATGTCAACAAAGATGTGACGGCGGTGCAGGTTAGAGTTTTGACTCATTTGTGCTAGTGGGTGCATTTACTGATTGATATGGGTCAAGCCAACATAGCTCCAGGCCCCATATCTACTATGGGATTTTTTTCCATGGATGTTAACATCAGCACCAACTCACTCCCCAGAAAGTCCCTCAGATGAGACTTTAGTTTAAAAAGACTCCTGATAAAAGTACAAACACAGACAGAATATCATTGCCGCTTTTTAAAACCTGCTTTGCCTTTTGTAGAGTAGGCCATGGTGGGGTAGGAATGAACTGTCTTGAAGTTGGAATGCAGCGACTCAATCATTTAATGGTTGGCTGTACTGATGTATGTTTTACTGTACGGTACTGTATGATGTATAGTATACACAAGACAATCTTCACCCTGGCAAATCTCGGAGCTCTAGCTGTGAAAGACAGGGAATAAAGAAGACCAAGAAAAGCAATTATGTAAACGGCAGACAGTAATATCAGAGGAGAAAAAATCATCGAATATTAGTATGCACATTTTACAACTGTGTTCTTAATCTAAATTCTAATGACAAAAAAAAAAAATTATGTTTTTCATTACCAATTTTCATATATTATATATATATATATATGCTATATATATATTTATATATATATATATATCCATAAGTATAGATAGATATATATTTGATATAGATGATAATATATATATATATCGATTATATATATATATATATATAAATATATATATATATATATATATTATATATATATAATATATATATATATTAGAAGTTTATAATCTATTACCAAAAAATAAGTAATGCAAAGATCAATATACTTGTTACATCACATAGACTAAAAGGGTCACTTACCATAATTTTGTAATGAACTCATAACAGCATTTAACAACAGTTTCTTTCCTTCTAAATCATATGCTACACTGATTGTGATACAGTATTACTGAGTACTGAACATAGTGAAACAGATAGTGATAAGGTCATGTATAAGCACAATATTTGAATTTTGATAAATGAATGTAATGACTAATGTGTATTATATATGAACTGTTTCTTAACTAAGAGTAAGGGGGGGGGGGGTCCCCATGAAGGACATATACCGTAGCACTTGACAATGTGTATAAATCGGACATTATGATACACAAATTGGGCATTCAGTAACCATGCAATATTTATTTTAATCACATACATCAATTTTAAATATTAAAAAATTATCCTTTCAATCTGAATGAATAAGATCATTAACATGGAAAGAACTCTCTCAATCCAGTCAAGGAATGCTATTGGAATGCAACATTAAACAGGTGCTGAGAAGAGATCATCAGGTAGGATTAACCATCACAACACTGTCGTGAGCATGAGTCACTCAAAGCACCCATGACTAAATTTCACTCCAAAACGCAAGTTCAGTACACTAACATAAGACAGCTTTTCACTCCTTGCTTAAGTTAAAACTATTATACAAAATTGTGAAGTCCTTAAAAACACAATTATTACGGCATCTGAATAGTTTGTTCTGGAAAGAGCAGTGGGACAGACCTTTGATGCAAGATGCATAGTGGACTTCCAGTTTTCAGAAGAAGTATTCCTATGACACAAGATTTTTCAAGCTGCAGGACACCAATAGAATATTTTCTATTTGACCTTTGCTTCTGCTGATCTGAGAAAATCAATATGATCACTCGAATTACCTGACCAACATCACAAGTTCTAAAGATCTCTGCCTTTTTTTTCTTTTTTTTTTTTTCTTTTTTGTTAGCTTGGATGACCATGGAGATTCATTGTGACATTCTAAATGACAAGAAACACAGAGATTACAAACCCTGTCAAAGAGTTTCAAACGGTTCGCCATTTCACCATGACCTGCCTTGATAAAAATTAATTGTAAGAAGCTAGCATTAAATTGACAGCTGCTGCCACATGACGCATGGAATCAAAGTTGTTTTCCTGAAGATGATCTGAAAGTTGAAAACCGTTAAAACTCGGTTCGCTTCACATTGGCAAAAGTATACTAAAGTGGTCATGTATGGTAACGTGTACCATAAGGTTATATAATTTGCATGATCTTGATGTTTCAGATAATGTATGACACAAGCATGCTGCATTTTCTGTGATGGTATGACTTAACCCCCACCCCCACCAAAAAATTCCCTAAACTAGCTGAAGAGTTATAAATGCACTGTGCTGAGCCCATCCCTTTCCAGATTTGTGTCGTATGATATACCACTGGTCATAGCGGCCTACTCTTATGATGGGCCAAAAAAAAACATTTTAAAGTATGGTATCTTTGACCAGAAATTCATTTTTAATAGTGTCTGGCAAATTGTGGAAACAACATCTTTGACAACTTACTCTAGGACTAGTGTCACAGTGACAATACCATGCAGTTTTGTGGTGGTGGGTAGTGTGGGAGTGTGTGGGTGTTGTGTGTGTGTGTGTGTGTGTGTGTGTGTTGTGAAAAGGGCTAGGTCTGATTGCGGTCACGCCTACCTTTGAAACTGGAAACATTCCGGGAAATTTCAAATCACGATTGTGGTGTGATTTGAACTTTGCCTTACAGAATTGATTGGTATCAAAGCATGGATTTCTCTTCATCGACTAAAAACAAACTTTCCTACGAGCCACATCTTACAGGTCTTTCTTTGTTCTTTGCTTGACTTCTGAGAAGACACTACGCTAATTCTACACTAAACCGTACATTTAAAGAGGGAGTTGTTGAATGTTACTTTCGAAGATGATTTCTGATGCCTCGCAAATAAAAAAGCACAAATTTACTGGGCTGATCAGATCCGGCTTTTTAACTGAGGCTTGTATTATGACCAGGGTTGTTGTTTTTATTTCATCCATGATAAATACCCCGGGCAACAGAACTTTTCGTTCCAGAATCGCTTTTTAACTGGTCCCACCAGTCGGGCCATTCTGCAACGACTTACGTTGATCGCATCGAGATTTTCCGTCTTGTGCGGACTTTAGCATAAACTAAAATATGCCGTCACCATTAGAGTTTTATCGCGAAGTGCGAAGTCCCGGAGGTGCTAGGTGCGTTTAATCTTTCCAAGCGTGCTGCCGCGCGCCATATTGGAGTGCTGCTTGGCTAATCATTCTCTGTGTGTCACAGACATCTCGTTGTAGGCCTAGCATTGTTTATAGCGTTGTCTGCCTGTGTGTATGCACATGTCAGCTGGTGGGACTCGTTAAGAAAATCTTTGTGGAACGAAAAGTTCTGATTGCCGTAATATTTAAGGATGGGTTAATGTGAAAAACCTGTTCCGCTTTTTGGAAGAGTAGGCCATTATGTGCCAGTGGGAACGGATGACAAAGTGTTCCAAACCGCTTACAAATGGGATGAAGAGTAAAGGAAAGCCAGTGGAGTGCTTATTCCTCATTTCTCTGGTATCTCCCTCTCTCACCTTTCAACTTTTCATGTTGTTGTATAGTGAGTTTTACCATAGTGAAGTTTTTTTTTTAATTACATATAGTTATAAGAAATGATATCTATCATAACAATAATATGTGTTATCGTCAAGTATAATCAAAAGAGTGTTGACAGTGATTGATGTGCTGTTTTGAGGAATTATATTCAGTATTTTTTCTATGTAATTTTGTTTTGTTTGTTTACCCGCTATACAAATTATCTCTCTCTTCCCCCTCACCGCCCCCCTCCCCCCTCCCCCTCCCCCTCCCCCCCTCCCCCCTCTCTCTCTTCTCGCTCTCTCTCTCTCTCTCTCTCTCTCTGTGTTTGAGTTGAGTGTTTTACTTGTATATATATCGCTATTGTGTTATTGAAAAATGACTTCTAAAATGAATTTTCCACTATCCTACGTCTTTATAATGATCTTTGGACGATCTTAAAATGTACAATGTTAAATCACAGTGAGTTCTAATGGTGATGTGTTGATGATTGAAAACTATATTCATTATCATATGGATTTAAAATGCCCTGTGCTCTCTCTCTCTCTCCTCTCTCTCTCTCTCTCTCTCTTCTCTCTCTCTCTCTTCTCACTCTTCTCTCTTCTCTCTCTCTCTCTCTCTCTTTTATTATTTGCTTTTAGATTTTAATCGTCTGTAATTTACAATTAGTATTCCCGTTGAATGCTTTATTCAGATTAATATTTCAGTTCTACTCCCTAATTGACTGTATTTGGAGATTCCAGTGAGATGTTTTATTGTGATATCTTATTTTTTTGGAGTGTACCAGTTATGTATAGTAATTCCAAAATGAAGATGTCCTTCTTATGACTTTACATGATATTCATAAAGATTTTTATGGTTGACTTTTGATGCCTGGTGTGAGTGTTGTGTGTGTATGTGTGTGTGTTTGTTTGTGTGTTGTGTGTGTGTGCGTGCGCGCGCGGCGTGTGTGGGTATGTGTGTGTGTGATTATGTGTGGGTGTGTGTGTGTGTGTGGTGTGTAGTGTGCATGGGGATGCAAATTGCTTCTGCAATATTTGTTTCTGTAGTTTACTATTGCTGTTGACTCCCATAAAAGCACAAAGAAACTTTTGCCGTTTCTTTCTGTTAGCAAAATGAAACTAGTTACGTGGTATGTTCTCCTTTATTTTAAGTGGTTTTGCTTTGTTGGTTATGTTTAGGTTTGGGTTTGGGGTTGTTGTTGCTATTTTGAGGGGGGACTATTTTGGTTGTTCCCTCTCCCCTTGTTGTTGCCGTTTTTTGTTTTGCTCTGGTCTCTTGCTATTTTTCGGTTGTTTTCTGTGTTTTCTGCTATGCTTTCTTTCTACTTTTTGCTAACTTTTTTTTCTTTCTCTCTCTCTTGGGTGATTTTTTGTGGGGATTTTTGTGTAGATATTTTTCGTAAGCTGTTGTAAGTGTATTGCATGGGCTTTATTTTATTTTATTATCATATTATATCCTTAAGGCGGGGACCTGGATGTCAAAAAAAGCTCATGGGTGCTTATTCATTATCCTCGAAATGAAAGAATTTGTCATTGTCTTCTCTTCTCTCTCTTCTGTATAATTGTTGAATGTTTTACTTGTATATGGCATTGTGTTATTGAAAAATGACTTTTAGGTGGTTTGTTCTCCTTTAATATTATGTGTGGGGTTCTGCTTTGTTTGGTTCTGTTTTGGTTTGGGGTTGTTGGTGTTGTTTGTTGTTGTTGTTGTTGAGGGGGAATACAGGGTGTCCACCTCTCCCCCCTTGCTGTTGTTGCCGCTTTTGTTTTGCTCTTGGTTCTTGCTATTTTTTCGGTTGTTTCTGTGTTTTCTGCTCTGCTTTCTTTCTTACTTGTAGTACTTTTTTTTCTTTTCTCTTCTTTGGGTGATTTTTGTGGGGATTTTTGTGTAGATATTTTTCCGTAGCTGTGTTAAGTGTATTGCTATGGGCTTTATTTTATTTTATTATCATATATATCCCTTAAGGGCGGGATGGGATGTAAAAAAAGCACATGGGTGCTTATTCATTATCTCGAAATGAAAAAGAATTTGTCATTGTTCTCTCTCTCTCTCTGATTTAAATTGTGAAATGTTTTACTTGATATATGGCTTTTGTGTTATTGGAAAAATGACTTTTAGGTGGTTTGTTCTCCTTTAATTTTTTGGAGGTTCTGCTTTGTTTGGTTTGTTTTGGTTTTGGGGTTGTTGTTTGTTGTTGTTTGTTTTGTTGTTGTTGTTGATGAGGGGAACTACAGGGGGTCACCTCTCCCCTTGTTGTTGTGTTGCCGCTTTTGTTTTGCTCTGGTTCTTGCTATTTTTTTTTTTTTTTTCGGGTTGTTTCTGTGTTTTCTGTATTTGCTTTTACACTTACTTGTTAGTACTTTTTTTTTTTCTCTTCAGTGATTTTTGTGGGATTTTTTGGTAGATTTTCCCCCCGAATACACTGTGTACAGTGTATTGGTATGGCTTTATTTTATTTTTATTAATCATATCATATCCTTAAGGGCGGGACTGGATGTTATAAAAGGCCACATGAGGGTGCTATTCATTATCCTCGAAATAAAAGAATTTGTTCATAGTCATTGTCCCTCACTGACTGTATAGGTTAGATTTTTCTTTGTTTTGTGCTTCTTGTTTCATTGTGTGTGGATTTGGTATTAAATTTATTTTCATTATCCATGACATATAATTTGACAATGAGTATAACTAAAATGAGTGTTGATGGATTGCATACTGTTTTGGGAATTATATATATTGAATATTATCTCAAAGGAGAATACACACACACACACACACACACACACCACCACACCTCTGTCTCTGTCTATCTCTCTCAACTTTTATCGTCTTGCTTATAGTTATTGTATATCTGATGAGGATTCATATTTTATTTTTTAATACTTTATTGGACTTGCCTCTGTACTTAAGTTTTAATGTGTGCCCTATTTCAATATCTTATAATTATGGTAAATGTATGTGTACCATTGACAATTGTGTTAGATGTTATCTTTATGATTATTAAGTTTGTTGTGTTATTTTTTTCCTTGGCTCTGATGTTGTTCTTGTTTTGTTGTGTTGTTTGTCTGTTTTTCACTTTTTTATCATCTTTATGTTGGTTTGGGTTTTTCCTTCTTTTGTTTGTTTGTTTGTTTGGTAGGGTTTTGGGGGTGGGTGGGCCGTGGGGGGGGTATTTTTGGGTTTTCTTTATTTGCTTGATTCTGGGGGGGGGGGGGGGGGTTTGGGGGAGGAGCTGTTTTGAAAAAGGGTGATTTTCCCTTGTTTTTTTGTGAGCTGTATAAGTATTGGGTTAATATTATTAAGATGTATCCCTATCGGGGCGGGGACTGGATGTAAAAAAAAAGCACATGTGTGCCTTATTCATTATCCTCGAAAATAAAAGGAATTTGTCTTCTCTCTCTCTCCTCTCTCCCTCTCTCTCTCTCTCTCTCTCTCTCTCTCTCTCTCTCTCTCTCTCTCGCTCTTCTTCTCTCTCACTCACCACACACACACACACACACACTCACACACACACACGGTGGTCTACTCTCCGAACAGCGGAATCAGGCTTTAATCGTTAGGTGCGCAAGATCGTTCTGCGTGCTTTGCACTCAGGACCTCTGTTTCTAGCCTCATCTGAAGGACACTTGCATTGTCCAGGCAGCCACCTACATCCAGAGTTTTGTGTGGGCTCACTGCCACATTAGGGACAAACTTCCTAGGCTCCCCCCCCCCCCTCCTCTCCCCCCTTCCCCCCTATCCCTAGAAAACAATCACACCCAACAAATTGTTTTTTTATTGACTACAAACTCTTACCCAAACTATGCACACTTCTTCTGGCTAAGCTAAATCCCATCTGAACTGGGGTCGTTGCTTGGAGGATTTCAATCTTTTCATTGGGATGCTGTCTGGGAGAAAGGTTACCTCCATACCATCAATAACCATCTTAACTAACGACCTGGTGTTGTTCAATGATGGTAGCCATCATACTGTTTTCGACATCATGACAAAAGTATACGCTATCAACTTTCTTGATTTCCTCCACCTAAACCAGGGGGTAGGCTTCGGGGGGTGGGGGGAGGGGGGGGGGGGTGGTACACTGATCATCTCAGATTATCCCCTCTCCTATGACCACCTTCTCCGATCACAATTTCAATCCATACCCCCTCTCCCCCCCCCCCCCCCTCTCCTTCCCCACACTCCATCTCCCGTTGGATTTTGCAAGAGCAGAGTGGACGGCAAGCTTGGTAGCATGTGTGCAGACAATTTCAATCCATTCCCCCCCCCCTTTCCCCCACTCCATCCCCCGTTTGGTTTTTGCAAGAGACAAAGTGAGAACCACAAGCAAGCTGTTGTATGTGCAGACCAATTTCATCCTTACCCCCCCCCCCCCCCCCCGCCCCCCCCCCCTTTCCCACACTCCATCCCCTGTTTGGATTTTGTGAGAGCATTTAGTGGACGGCAAGCTGATAGCATGTTGTGCATGACAATTTCAATCCATACCCCCTCGAGAGAGAGGGGGACCTGGGCGTGTTCTGGCTCACCCCCCCGCCCCCCAAAAAAAAAACCCCCAAAAAAAAAAAAAAACCCCTGAGGGCCCCTCGAGAAAAGGTAAAAAAAGAGGATGAACGTTGCTACTGAACCTCTTTCTGTGAGGAGAAAAAAAGAGTTGAAAAGGGAGAAAGAAATGGGTAGGAGACACACACCTCGCCGGCTGCTTGAATGACACACAGCACACATCGACCCTCAACACACAATAACAGCGCCAATAGGCTTTGACAACTGAATAACGGAGATTTCAATAGGTAGCGCTAGGGTGTCTCCCGCCCCTGGTAAGACATATCTAGACATGTTACTTACCTTTCCCCAATCACAAGACTAGATAGAAATCAGCTGATTATGTAACTGTTGAGGACATTTTTCCCTCGAAAACTCTATGTTGTAGAACAGCCAGCTGTCTTGTCATTTTGCAGTTGTGAAAGCAGTGCAGTGAGACATGCAGCTTTCCAGTGAAAGAAGTGTTTGAATTTTATCTTTCCTGTACCTAGCGTAGTTTGTTAGGTAATGTCAGATATTTCGTCAGAATCAGATCTTTTTGAAGATAGTGATTATTACAGGGAACTTTCAAAATATATTGTTAAATTAATAATTTGATCAAGTGATGGCATAAGAAAAGCTAAAGGCAAGTCGGCAGGCACCAACCACTGCTCCTCAACAAGCTACAACTTTTCACCAGCTCAGAAATTCCCTTCCACCCCTAACACCAACTGAATGGTGGAACTGAGGAAGAAAGCTGGTGTTGCAGGAAAATTTTGATTATTTTCAAAATGAAAGATGTAGATGAACAAGCTCAAACACTGGGACCGCAGAAACTGCCTAAAAACCAAAAAAATCTCTTTTACATTTGTTCAAAGAAACGGAGGGGAAGAAAAGAAAAACATGAAGAGCTGGGACTCCAAACGGAGCTGTACTACCTTATTTGCAAAATAAAGCTGATGTTAGTCTGTGATTTTAAGAGAGGATTGACAAATCAACTGTTTGCAGCAGCAACAAATGAAGACGAAGTTTGTTGGAAGGTTGGAAAAAAGGGGTGAGAAATCTGAAAAAACCAGGACACTCAAACTCTCTTGATTTACATTCAATTTGGGAATTTTTTAAACCTGTGCAAAATTGGTTTTGATTGAAGAAAGGAAAAAGGTAGAATTGTTCAAAATTGGGCACCAATGGTCTTTGAAGAGAAATTTTGATTTATTATGAAGATCATGCTCTCGTAATCTTCGGTGCTATTGCAAGGTACTTTATGGATTATCCTCAGTTTTTTACTGTGGGACTTCCCGTTGAGATATATTTCCGGCAAGGTTAAAACAGATTAATTCTATGTTGCAGTTCTGAATTAGAAAATATTGGTCACACTCTCACCACTACCTAAAACACAGGATCTTGCAAGCTTCTCAATGAAGATTATGCATAACTGCTCAGGTGCTGTGCCACTAACGAAAAATTGATGTGTTTCTAAAATAGAAAAGTTACGGGTAACCCAGTGGTCTGTCTGACTGCACCATGACTTAGTATATAGTGTATATAAACGTGTTTCACCTGCTTTCAAATGCCTGCTTCGTCGCCTCTTGCTTCTCTTTACCCTGTCCTGCTTATTCGATTCACCACCCTTGCTTTTTAAGGCTGCCTTTCAGTGTGGCCTATGGGTGTACTTTATACAATTGTTCTTGTTGTTTATTGACGCAGCTTTTTGATAAGGGCACTCGGTGGCTGCTTTGAACTTTCAACAAAGTCACTCACCCATATCACAAACACTTCCCTAATGCATGCACTCTTCCTTTGTATTCTTGTGTGTATTGCGTAAATGGATGTGTTTAAATGTTTTGGTTTGTGGTTCATATGTGCGTGTATGTGTGCATGCGTTGTTTGTCTTAAAATTTTTTATTTAAAATGGGCTGAAGGCGGAGAAGAATTGGAAATGCGATGATTTTTCCGGTTTTTGCTGATGATGATGATGTTGTTGTAATAGAAACACCTTTATTAGGTGGGCGAAATTTGCATAGGAGTTATTAGAGACAAAAGGTAGATGTTATTATAGGGCTGTTGGAATGGAACCAGATGTTTAAGATACAATGCTTTTGAATTTGGGAAAGATGGTAAATCGCTTTTTTGTTAAACTGAAGATGGTAAAGTTCAACTACACTCATAAAATGATCCTAGTAAATACTTTATCTCTTGAAAATCAGTTAAAAGGAAGAATGGGAGGGGCTAAAGGATAAGAGAATATTTAAGTTTAAGTGGTTATGAATCAAAAGTTAATGTTAAACGACTTGAAAAGTTGAAAAGTAAATTACTACCAATTTTTAGAATCAACACCAATAAGAAATACCTGCAGAAATAGAAATATAAGAGATTCCATATGAGGAATTAAAACACTAATGAAACATCAGCCAAAACAATTTATACAATGAGAGCAATATTTGCCTAGACAAAAACCTACAGACGCTAAGAGGTGAGTAGTTAATAATTTATCAAAATTAAGTGAAATTTGATAATCATATTGATAAGAGAAAAAATTAAAACTCGTTCAGGCAGATGAATGATAATTAGTTACGGAAGTTAAAAAATTGATTGAGTCAAGATTAAAAGATTTAAATGATGAAAGAGCGCTAGATTAGATGTTTTATCTGGATAACAGAGAACAACTTCCGATTCTTCAGGTTAGTCGAATCAGAGAAACTATTAAACAGTATTTCTTCATGAAGATACAACATTAGCTGAAAGAAAATTAAAACTTTATTCAGAGAATAAGGAATTACAATTGCAAGCTATATTAACTGCTTTTGATTTGTGATCAGCACTATTGGTTTTAGCAATTCAGGAGGTACACCACCACAACTCCCCACAATCTAATTCTGAATGTAAAAGGATGGGTATAAAAAAAACAATTAATTCATATATCTGAATTATTAAAAAAAATTAGGATTAAAGCAATGATTCTTTACCTGGGATAATAGGTTCTTTTGTTGTGGATTTTATTCAACAGCGTTAAGTAGTTGGTTATATGGCAGAACATTTATGGACTTTACTAGTTTTAGTATGCAGGAATTTTAATCACTAAAATAAAAAGAAATATTAACCCTATATTGCATCCCTCCAAAAACTCAAAGCAGTTTTTTGTTGATTCATGGTCTCTGTGGAACTTATACTTTTTATTTTTGAATTCCTTGGGTGCGTGCTCCCTCAGTTAAAGGTAAAGGAGATGGTGGAGTAGTTAAAAACAGTATTTACATGTAAATCATTTATTGATGGATTCAATCCTAATTTTGCTCAGGTGTAGCAATAACTATATCATTGTTATAATTTGTAAAATGTCCAATTTGGAAGTTGTAAATCAGAATGAATCTTATACAGAATTTAAGCCTATAGCATAATTCAACTTTTTGACCTTGCATATCTAAGTGTTATTTTGATATCTATCAATTACTTGAAGGTATATCTTCTGCAGAATTAATTGCATTTCTAGTTAGATAAACACTGGTTTTTCGCGAACCATAACTTTTCAAGAATTTTTGATATGGTTTGTGCTTGTGCATTAATATACACCTAAGCATATGTCCTAATTGAATCATTATTCTTTCAACTCCTGTTGTGTAAATCCATTCCTTCATCAAGACTACAATGTTGTCCAAGAATTGGAGTGTTGTTGTTCTATTGATCCTAAGGAACTTGGGAGAATTCGGACAAGGATGTATTGACCTGGCAGTAATCGTAATTGTAAAGACGATGAGAATATTGTGATAGTAATGACTACCTAATCCATGATTTTTATCTAGTTTTGTCTAATGTCTTTTTGTATTGTATTTTAAAACTCATTACTTATCTTTGAAATGCTTTAAGATCTATAGGATTATTTTAAATGGTTATGTGATTGTTCTAACGGGTAATGGAACTCTTATTTCAAGATAATATTCTTCTATTGATAATAAAACATGATATTGATAACTGATTAGTTAAAGGATCTGAATGATTAAAGTGATTTACATAGATACTCCACAGCCTGTGGTAGCACAACAAATAGCAAAATTTAATTGATTTTTGATAAATTGTATTGGATTAGAATCCATTGTCTTGGGATTGCATCATTTTTAATTACTGGGATTTAAGATAATTTTGGAAATGATTAATAACTTTAATTTAAAACTATCTCCCGTTGTTACAAATATTTGAAGATAATCAGTGTAATATTTTTGGTGTGATATTTTGGTCAAAAATTAATTAATTTGCATCTGGATTATATTTATTCATTTTTAATGTATAAAAAATGTATAATAACTATAACAGATTTTAAAATGAGGTTAAAATTATATAATGAAATAAATAATCATCAGGAGATTAAATGTAGCATTAATGCGAAATTTTCATATTCTGTTAATTCGGATAAACATTAGTAAAAAGTTAGATAATAATCAAATATCAGAATTGGGGGTGGTTAAAACTTAATCATACCTGATGGATTTACTTTTTGCACATTATCAAAAACTAGCATTTGAACCATTTAATATTACAGCAGAATCTTAATGATGCAAATTTGTTAGTTACATTAAAATTTCAAAAGCGTCAACATTTTATATATGTCACCAAATCTAAAAACAATGTTTGGGTTAAGTTTTGGAATTAGAAATACAATCACAGGAACAAAACATTAAATTAATTTGGGAGTTAATAAATCAGTATATTCTTTACCCCCCCCCCCCCCCCCCCCCCCCCCCCCCCCCCCCCCCCCCCCCCCCCCCCCCCCCCCTCTTAAATGAATTTAAAAACAATCAGGAAAATCTTTTGAATGGAAAACCATCTAATTTACTGGAAATTATCAACAGAAAGATCTTCTTATTGTGAGAAGGGGGGGAAGAAACTAAAGATATATTTCTCCAAGATAAAACACATTAAGAAGAGGATTTCTTTGAAAATTTAAATTTAAGTATTAGAAATGAAAAAGGTTGAATGATGGATTTTAATGATTTTGTTTATTAGTTCTGAAAAATTATTCCCTTTAAAAATGGAAAGCTGAGGGAGGAAAACGAAAATATATCCTAAAATAGTAAATGGCAATGTAGTTGACGAAGAACAATTAAGCACCTACAGCCCCTCAATTACCTGATAATTGTAGATTACACATATTACTCCATAATTCAAATGATTTACAAAATGATTAAATAATTATTGTCATTGTAAAAGAAGATATAATTCAGCATTAATACTATAAGTAATATTTCATTCAACAGTTAGTTTATGGGACAATTGCAAACATCAAGCACTGGATTAGGTTTAATAATTTAATTAGTGGGAATTGGTGCTCCTTGCAGGAATTGCATTAGGCAAGTGTCAGTGTTGGTTGTGGATGGAAGTTTATTGTCTGATTTTATATTAAAAAGATAAATAAAAAATTACAAAAACCAACCCCCATTTTTGCATTAGTCAGTTAGCAAATTCAAAAATAACACGTGTTCAAAAATTATTAGTACTGATTAGAAGATGGATTTATTTCAGATTTGATTTTAAAAGATAATAGATGATTATGAAAATTTAAGATCACAGAAACAAGGAATTCAATCTAAAATGATGACTGGTCCATCTGATATTAATTCATTAAAAAATCATTTTTTAGAAGAAGGGAAGAAATTAGGAATGGAAGAAGCAAGCAAAAAACTACATTCTCTTCTAGAGAAATCAAAGTAACAAATGGATCAATAGCATTTATTAAAAATTTTAAAAAAAGAATTATTGAGTACTAAACGCAGTGAACTACGAGCGAAGCGAGCTTCTTAAAATTTATCTTATAAAAATGGCAACGTATGGAGAAAACTTAACCCTTACAGAAGATTTATACATTTCATATATGGTGTGTATTAAAGTATATTAAGAACTACTGCTTGTCTGGTGCATGCGTGTGCAGTATGCGTGTAGTGTGGTCTTGTTTGTGTGCGCTGTGTGTACTATCATGTCAACTGTAATGCTAAGGGGCGTGTATGACTTTAAAAAGTGTGCACAGTGTTGATGGTGGCCCATGCTGCCTCTAACAGACAATGCTCAAAACCCTCATATTTCATCAATTAGGTCAATGGACTTGGCTAATAAAAAAAAAAAAAAAAAAAAAAAAAAAAAATTAGGCACAACCAGCTGTAGTGTAGAGCTCTACAAGAAATAAACCGGGAACAGGTTGCAGCAGGTTTCAGAAACCACTATTACAAGTATTTAGTATTAAATCACTTAAAGTTAATACACATTCCGCTCAATCAATGAACTATATAATATCATTTGGACAGATAGAGACTTTGCCATCATGATAATAGTAAATCTCATAAGAGACACTTGTATGCAAACATCCACATAGTTTAATATTATATCTATATATATATTTATATATATATTTATATATATATATATATATATATATATATATATATGTACACTGATACAAAGAACACCACTCATTATAAGCCTCAGTAACTTTGTAGATGGCTTTATATTCTGTATACATACATTTGTATAGGTATCTAATTTTTTCCAAGTACTGATCAATACATATGCTTTGTTAATGCACTGGGTTTTTCTGATTGTTTTGGTTTGTTTTTTGTTACGGGGTTTTTTGTGTGTATTTTAGGGGGGAGGGGGGGGGGTGGGGGGGGGGTTATTATAGGGTTGGGTTTGTTGTTTTTTGGGGGGTTGTTTTTTTTATTTGGGGGGGGTTGCTCACTAAAGTAGAGAGATCAGCCAGTCCTAAGAATCCAAGGTTCATCTATGCCGTCTATGGCGAGATTTGATGTATACAACCATTTTTGCCCACCATTAGCTTGATTAGAAGAGCTCTACATTTCTACTTTGGAACGGGTTATAAAAAAAAAAATTTTTTTTGGGGGGGGGGGGGGGGGGGGGGGGGTTCCTCTGAAGAGCTCCGAGGTTCACAATGATTGGTAGGATTTTGCTATGTATACATGTACCATACAATAACATGCAACAGTTTCTGCCACATGAGGTAGCCACATCCCAAATTCAGGGATTGTATGCTGGACACATGATTTGATTGTGTTTTCTTACCACAGAGCACTGATGTAAATTTACGCGGATATTTATTTAATTTACTTCATCAAACCTAAGATTTCCCCCCTCTGTTTTCATATCAGAACTATCCACCTTCATAACCATGTCCTATCAACCCTGCTAAAGTATCGACCTGTAGTGAGTGCTGTGTGTGTGTGTGTGTGCTTTTGAAAAACATTTGACTATTGAAATTTTATTTCATAGATTTTGTCTGTAGCACACCATGTTTGTAATATCTGTTTGTTTAAACTATTGATTATTTATCATTGATTGCATGACTCATTGACTGTGTAAGATTAGGTTGAATGCATGTGATTTGATTTGTCTTTGCAAGATATAGCGCTATATAAGTTCCATTAATTATTATTATTATTATTATTATTCAAGGGACTGAAGTTGAACAGTTTTAACCACTTGGCCATAGAGCCTCCATCATATCATAAGCCAGGTACAGCATTTTGTACCTGGGGACACACAAAAACAAAGGTTACACAAAGTAACTATAGATAGATAGACAGGTGTTATCTCCAGACGGATAATAGGTCATAACTCATAAGAGGTCACTGCTCACAACAATATATATGCCAATAACTTAAAATGCAAATTTCATGTATAGATTGTAAGCAATACAGGCGGCTTTGGAAATATCAAAAACAATAACAGTATGTGGCCCTGGGTACAAGATAATTCATCAGTTAGCTATTGATATATATAGATATGCATATTGTCATGGCCTACATTATCAATAAAATGCTGTTATGCTTTGAAGTGTTCAGGGGACTGCCTTCACCCATGGTAAGGCTCCTACTCCTAGCCTATGGGTATGAACTAGTAATCTCCATGATAACATCATCTGAAGCCAGAGTATGGGTGCTAAACAAGTATTTATATATATATATATATATATATAATAATAATACTATATATATATAATAATTATTATATATATATGGCGGGGTATTTGAAAACAGCCACAATATGCAAACTTCTCAGCTATGTCCATAATTTACAGTCTCACAGTAATTCCCAGGTGTGATGAGCTAAACAGAGTGCATGAATTATATATTCCGGGTGACCCCTTGAGTACATAAACCTCCCTGACATGACATGACAAGATACAACAAAAACAGTGTAACTTTTCTATTGCTCATAATCACAAAAACAGTGTAACTTTTCTATTGCTCATAATCTTTTTATCATTCTTCCAAATGCATCGATCCGGTTTACACCTAACAAATTTGTTTTTCAACAATAAGTTTTTATCTTTTACCCTAAAACATTTTTTTTTAATTCCTGTAAGGTTTACAGAACTTTTTATTTGTAATATTTTTTTACAGTGTTCTTTTTATTATTACTTATTTCAACACAAGATGTGACGGGGTGCAGGTTAGAGTTTTGACTCATTTGAGCTAGTGGTGTGATAACTGATGATATGGGTTCAAGCCAACATAGCTCCAGGCCCCATATCTACTATGGGATTTTTTTCCATGGATGTTAACATCAGCACCAACTCACTCCCCAGAAAGTCCCTCAGATGAGACTTTAGTTTAAAAAGACTCCTGATAAAAGTACAAACACAGACAGAATATCATTGCCGCTTTTTAAAACCTGCTTTGCCTTTTGTAGAGTAGGCCATGGTGGGGTAGGAATGAACTGTCTTGAAGTTGGAATGCAGCGACTCAATCATTTAATGGTTGGCTGTACTGATGTATGTTTTACTGTACGGTACTGTATGATGTATAGTATACACAAGACAATCTTCACCCTGGCAAATCTCGGAGCTCTAGCTGTGAAAGACAGGGAATAAAGAAGACCAAGAAAAGCAATTATGTAAACGGCAGACAGTAATATCAGAGGAGAAAAAATCATCGAATATTAGTATGCACATTTTACAACTGTGTTCTTAATCTAAATTCTAATGACAAAAAAAAAAAATTATGTTTTTCATTACCAATTTTCATATATTATATATATATATATATGCTATATATATATTTATATATATATATATATCCATAAGTATAGATAGATATATATTTGATATAGATGATAATATATATATATATCGATTATATATATATATATATATAAATATATATATATATATATATATTATATATATATAATATATATATATATTAGAAGTTTATAATCTATTACCAAAAAATAAGTAATGCAAAGATCAATATACTTGTTACATCACATAGACTAAAAGGGTCACTTACCATAATTTTGTAATGAACTCATAACAGCATTTAACAACAGTTTCTTTCCTTCTAAATCATATGCTACACTGATTGTGATACAGTATTACTGAGTACTGAACATAGTGAAACAGATAGTGATAAGGTCATGTATAAAGCACAATATTTGAATTTTGATAAATGAATGATAAGACTATGTGTATTATTATGAAAACTGTCGGTTTCTTAACTAAGAGTAAGGGCGGGGGGGGGTCCCCATGAAGGACATTTTTATACCGTAGCACTTGACAATGTGTATAAATCGGACATTATGATACTCAAATTGGGCATTCAGTAACCATGCAATATTTATTTTAATCACATACATCAATTTTAAATATTAATAAATTATCCTTTATATGAATGAATAAGATAATTAAATGGAAAGAATCTCTCAATCCAGTCAAGGTATGCTATTGGAATGCAACATTAAACAGGTGCTGAGAAGAGATCATCAGGTAGGATTAACCATCACAACACTGTCGTGAGCATGAGTCACTCAAAGCACCCATGACTAAATTTCACTCCAAAACGCAAGTTCAGTACACTAACATAAGACAGCTTTTCACTCCTTGCTTAAGTTAAAACTATTATACAAAATTGTGAAGTCCTTTAAAACATCAAGTATTAGTTAAAAGAGGAATACCTGGAAATCATAGATCACAAGCAATAGTGGAGAGCTTTAATAAGCAATTAGCAGAAAGACGTTTTAGTTATCAATATGATAAAGAAATGATTACAGATAAAACTAATACAGAATGGGTTAGAAGATTATCAAAAGTTATAAGTGTTATGAATAATGAAATAAATAAAGTATCAGGTTTAATAATAATAATAATAATAATAATGTATGGAATTTATATAGCGCTGAATCTTGTAAAGCAACAAATCAAAGCGCTCAGATTTTATTTCATACCACTTTAAGTTGAAATTCGGGCTGCTCTCCCCGGGGAGAGCGGGAGAACGCGTCGCTACTTAGCGCTGCGCCACCCTTTCACCCTTTTTTTTTTTTTTTTTTTTTTTCCTGCAGCTGTATTTGTTTCCCTATCAGAGTGGCTTTTTTCTAAGAATTTTAAACCTGTAGACGCTATCAAAGAAGGGAAGCTTCTAACACAAAGCCCAAAAAAGAAATCATTAACTATATCAAATAAAAAAGTAAAAGGTAAAGTTGATACTTCTATCTTTAATAAAAAAAAAGTTAGATATTTATATGCTCCAGGAGAAGTTGAGGGAGGAGATAGAAAACGTGCAACTGATCCAATTTGGTCAACAAGAATATATGAAGTTAAGAGTATACTAGAAACTAATCCTCCTGTTTATTATTTAAGAGAACCTGGTCCTCAAAGAACTTTTGTTAAAGAGGAATTACAGATCGTTCCATAACCAAAAGGTAAAGTTGTTATTCCATCATTACATATATATCTTTTATCATCAAAAGGATTTAATGATACCTTATTTACTTCATTAATATACATATTATGTTTCTCAGAGTTCAATCTATACATTTTATTTAATTGTATCTCAGCATTATATAAACAATTTTTATAATTATCAAACTTAATATCTTTTTTTACTATTGATGAACTAATTCCTTTTAACTTTTTTTTTTCTGTTAAATCGGAAAGTGTTTATGCATAAGCCTTACTTCTTAGAAAAACTATTTCATTCATAATTTTTCCATTTAATTCATCTTTGAACTTACCAATTACTTTTTTATTGTCTTTTGAGTATAAATAATAATCTTCTGGATAATCAGATGTATCTAATTCATCTATAATACTTTTCATATCTTCATATATATCTTTTGATTTAATTGATAAGAAGTTTGCATCATATCCTCGCAACTATTTATTATCTTTCCATAGTTCATTTTTTTATTTCAAATAAAATTTATACATTAACTGTTTTAAACCCATCAAAAATAACTTGTCCCAAATATATTGGTTTATTTAAACTTAAAAAATTGTTACATTGTTAACAATAGAAAACTAAGTTATCATTAAATAAAATTTGGGAATTTTTTAAAAATTTTGGTTTTAAATTTAAAAATTTCTTTTACTTTTTTAGGATCATTTTTTTTGGTTTTAATATCACATCTTTTTTTAATTTTTCCATAGCCCCTTCCAAGAATCTTTATTCTTTAAATTTCCCCCATAAGCCCTTTTTCAAAATATGTTTTGGTTTTTATTCTTTGAGAAGTTTTAAAAATTCAATATATTTTTTAACCAGTTCACTTTCTTCAAAAGATATTGTTTTGTAAACCTTATTTTATTTTTAAAAACCTATTTTTTATATATTTTTTTAAAAATAAAAAGATGAACAACATGTTTCTTTTTATCATAAAAAGGGTTAGAAATATTTTTTTTTTCTTTTCCTAGTTTTGCATTTTGTTTTTCTAAATTTTTTAATTGTTTAATCTAAATAACATTTTTTCTTTGGGTGCATTTTCTGGAGCTAAAAAAAGGATTTTAAAAGTTTTCTTTTTAAATTCATCTGGGGTATTCTAAGTTTACATTCAACTATATATCCTCTTCCTTTTGGGGGTTTAAATTAAAAATTTGGATTTTTCTTCCCCTTGAAAAACTCTTGTTGGTAAATTTTTGATTCATTGCCCATCCATATAAAATTTTTAGCACTAAAAAAGTAGATAAATTTTAATCATCAAAAAATTTTCCAAAAACAAAAGGGTTTAGTTTTTAGAAAAAAAAATTTTTTTTCATTTTTTTTTTTTTTTAATTTTTTAATTTTTTTTTTTTTTTTTTAAAAATTTTAAGTTTTAAATTTTTTATTTTTTTTTTTAATTTTCAACCCGTTTTTCCTTTTTCCCCTTTTTTTTCCTTTTTTTTAAAACCTTAAAACATTTACCAAAAAAACCCCCTTTAACCCCAAAAATTTAAATTTTAATTCATATTTTAAAACCCCAAAAAAATTTAAATTTTTTTAAAAAAACCCCAATTAAACCCAAAAAACTAAAAAATTTTATGATGTTTTAAAAAAAAAAATTTTTAAAAGTTCAAAAGCATCTGCAAAATTAATATATTTTTTTAAATAAGGTTTGGATAATCCTTTTTAAAAGTTTTACTTTTTAAAATTTTTTTCCCCCAAAATTTTGTCATGAAGATATTTTTTTTTTAAAATTTGGTTTTTTTTTAAAGTTGAAAACCATTTATCTACATCAGGTAATTCTGTTTCTTTAAATCTTTTAAATGAATCAACATACTCATAAGAATAAATACCTTTTTGTTTTAATAAGAAATAGTTATCATTTTTTATTTTCTCTTTTTCTTCTTGATACTTCTTATTATCTGTTCTATGTAATTTATTTAAGTCTTTATCATTTAGTATAAATTCTTTTTTACCTTTATTTAATTCATTAGTATCAATTTCATAATTTTTAAATTCTTTTTCTAAAATAGGAAACTCTTTTAATGATTTTGCCACATCTGCTAAACCTTTTTGAAAAAATCTATATGAATCTAAAAATCTTAACTTTTTATATCTTGATCCATATTCTATTGCAATATACTCTTCTGAATTTTTTGATAATGTTGTTACTTTATTATATTCATCTTCATATTTCATAAGTTCTTCAATTATAAAGTGAAAATCATAGTTAGAACCATTGTGAAAGAAGACAGGTATTAACTTTGAACACTTTCCTTCTTTGTTATTACATGATAGACAAGCAGCACCTCTATAGTTTCCTGTAAAATGATTATGCTCTCTTATCTTATGTTCTCCTTTATAGTGGTTTTCACAATTATAACAGTATAAATCTTCATTTATAAATTCTTCTTTACAATCAGGACAAGATTCTAATTCTTCAAATTCTTTTTTACAAATATAACAAGAAGTTGCTTCTTGAAATTCTTTTTCTTGTTGTTTACTTAACATTGGTTCTTTCTTTTCATTTAGATAAACTTGATACATAATTTGTTTATAAATTTTAACTATCTCTTTAACAAACTTTTCTTTTGCATCATTTCCTATATATGAGAAATATTCTGATTTAAAAATATGTGGATGATTTGATTTTACATAAATACCATAACTATTTATTTCTTGTTTAAATATTTTATTTGTATATGATTCATTAGGATTAGGTTGTAATGTCTTAATAGGAATATTATATGCTTCAAAATCACAATATATAGTAAAAGGAAGTTTTTCTTTATAATGATAATTTTTATATTCAAGAATATTCTTTCCTTTCTTTGGCATTATAATGCTGCAAGGTTTATGATTTAAACAAATCTCTTGGTGACTTTCTAATGTTTCTTTTCTTCTAAATCCATTTAGACAATTTCTACATGTAAATAATTTATGTTTACCAGTATATAAGAAACTATCTAAATCTTTAATTAAACAGTAGTGAGTGTTAGTGTTATCTTCTAAATATAATAAATCAATAACTACTTCACTTTCAAAATCAGAAGTAAATACAGGATCTAATGATGTTTTATCTTTTGGATTTGATAATGCAAATACATTAATAGATAAATTATTTTGTTTTTCTACTTTTGGAATATCTTTAATACATACTGGATATTCAATATCTTTCATATTTAACTCATCTTCATATGGTTTATATTTTGTCACTCTTTCTTTATTATCATTTGCTGGAAATAATTTAGAAAGTATAGCCCATGTAAAGCATTTTGTATCATTTAAGTTTTTAACATTAATAATATTTGATGATTTAAATTGTAATGGAATATAAGATGAAGCTCTCAGATAATTAACTTTATATTGTTTTACTTCTGTATATAATATTTTACTAAATACAAAGCCACTTCCTTTTTCTTGAAATCTATCAACCCAAGCACTAAACTTATCAATTAAATTAGCAAAGAAACTATTAAGATTTTTTTCAGATTTTATAGTTTCTATTGGATGTGAATAATAAGTATCTATTTTATCAAATGCCATAGGTGTTGTAAATTCACATTAAAAAAATATTTTAAGTTTACTAGGAAACACTTCTAAAGTAACCTCATCTTTTAATTTATTAATGTATGCAGTTATATCTTCTTCATCAATATAATCAATGATAGTTTCTTTGATTATATCTTTAAATACTTTGGATTTTTTATCGACCATTTTATTAGATAATAATTTGAATTAGGTATATTCTTTATATTTTAATTTTATAGTAATTTGGGTTTCTTTCCATAAATTCTCGATATGCTTGTTTATACTTCTCTATGTTTCTTTCACGATGATTTTTCTTAATAAAATATTGACATTCTTTACATTTAGCTTTTAACCCATCTGGAGCTTTGGATTCTTTATAATAATGATTATATAATTTTAAACAATGACATCCAGTACAAATTTTACCTTCCATTTTAATAATAAATTTTATAATCTGTAGGTTGTTCTGTTTTTAAAATTAATTTTAAATGCTTAATTTTCTTTAATTTATTTTTTACTTCATTGCGTTTTTCTTTAGATTCTATTACATCATTTTCTTGTAAACAGTCATCATAACTATCTCGATCTTTACAAAAAAATAAACATACCCATTTTACTTGTTCTCTAAAATCTTTTAAAACTGCGTTATATTTTTGTGTTAAAATCCATACAGAAATATTTACATGTCTACCACTAAAAGCCAACATTGATAAAGAGTTTCTTTTTTTGACAATATCTTTTTCTGCTGAGCAATCATCTATTATAAAAAGAGTTTCATATCCTTTCAATTCATTATAATAATATTCTAAACATTCATTAAGTTTATTTCCTGGATTAATAATAAATATTTGATTATCTTTTATAACAAATTCTCGTTCATGATAAGTTTTATTATGTTTGAAAGTAGGACAAAATATTACTATATAATCGTAATAATATTTATATTCTGTTTCAAGAAGATCTAATATAAATTTAGTCTTTCCACATTCTGTTGCTCCACAAATAATTGCACAATGAGGTTTTTTAGGAAACATTTTACTCCATATAAAATGGGTCAGGTTTCTCAGGTTCAGATTTTACTTCTTTTGTTTCATTTTTATTTGTTTTCCATTTTTGGATTAATTTATTTCCAAAGTAAAAACCGCCAACTCCAACACCAACCAAAACCAAAAGGGCAATATCTGATGTTTTATATATATTTACTTCTTTTGGTTTTTCTATTATTTTATTTTGATTATATTCTTCTTCTTGTGTTATTATTTTTTCTTTGTGTTCTTTGTTTTTTAATTCTAAACGTTTTAATCTATTACGTTCAGCTAAACGTTTTCCTGCTGTAACTCTTCCAGGATTTTTCTCTTTAGTCACTTTTTCTATCTTCTTCTCCTCCTTCTGTATTTCTTGTTTCTCCTCTTTCTGTGTTTCTTGTTTCTCCATTTTCTTTAGAAGAAAAATCAATATGATTAGCAGAAATTAAAGCAACAGCTACTGGACCTAAAAGATTTCCAAATCTATAATAAAGTTCACAAGAAATAGAACCAAGGGTATTTGAGACTATAGGATCATTTGTTAAATCATCTGATAAATAATCAACGTCTTTTACTTCAATGAAATAATTAAGTGTTTTTATATATATACTAATTAACGATTTTCCAATACTTTTTGCCATTTTCGCTCCAAGAGCTGATTGATATCTAGCATAATAATCATCAACTTCTTCAGGTGTAAAAGATTGAACTTCTTCAACAGTTATTTGTTTTCCAAGATACCTTTTAGAATTCCCTGTTGTTATTAACTGATATAATCTTTCTTTTTTAATATGATTATATTCTGTTTTAATTGTTTGAATATTTTCAAGTAATTCATCGGCTTCCATTTTTATAAGATAGAATTTGATATTAAGTTCTTATATAAGTTCTTATTAAGTTCTTATTAAGTTATTTATAAGTTCTTATTAAGTTATTTATAAGTTATTTATAAGTTCTTATTAAGTTCTTATTAAGTTCTTATGTAAGTTATTTATAAGTTACTCTAGTCTAGTCACCATCTGTAAAATGCTTTCAGACAACACATTATCAGTATAATAAAATCCAATGAGATCTAGATGAGTAAGGTTAATATAAGATAATTCTGTTAGCTGTTGCGTATTAACGTTTATAATTACTTGGTCACTGGAAGAAATAGATTTGAATTGATTACCATCACTTTGAATAGCAACAGTAATTCTAAGTGCTTCAACATCTAATTGTTGCCAAGCAATAGATATGCCTTTCATTAAATTGTCACTAACACCAACAACACCACTAGGATTTGGGTCCTGTGCTCTAACAGAAATATCAAATATTATAGTGAATGTACTAGGTAAAGGCATTTGAGGAATAAACTGCAATTTTGTTGTGGCATTTTTATCCACCGAATCTTTTCTATGTAGGAGATACTGCCTCTGCTTAAAAGTATTTATTTCAATTTCACCTCTGCTTTGGTTCATTGGCACAAGACTGATATGTAAGGGGCCAGAGTTCAACGCCTTTCTAAAAGTTTTTTCGAAAATGCTAAAGTAAACGTACGGACTTAAAAAATTCAAACTTGATGTCCCAATCAATAATAGGAACAAGGTGCCATTTGTTGTCATTAGGAGTCCGCACTAGTTTGTATTCAAAGTTATCAATGTCATCCACAACTACATTCCGTAGGTGTTCAAGTTTTGGATTTTTAGGGTCGCTTATTTCACTTCGTTTATAATAACCATCCTCAGTGTATTCAAACCCATACATAGCGCCAATCTCTCCATCACTATCAAAGTCTTTAGTATCTGCTAGATCTTTAAGTTCTACAGTAATACATTTTATAGATGCTATCACAGTTGGTCCACGCAACATTTTTTACACTATTTTTTAGTGTCCAATTTTTTTGTCGCTTGATTACATTCTTCATTTACCTTTGTCCGTCAATCAGATTGTAATATGTGCTGATTCCAAGTCAGCTATAAATGCTATTCAGTCCTATTAAGTTCCTATTAAGTACTTGTTTAAGTTTCTATTAAGTTCCTATTCAGGTTCTTATGTAAGTTCCTATTAGGTTCCTATTAGATTGTTTATAGGTTCCTATTAGACTGTTTATAAATTTATTTGATTAAAAATGGTTATAACAAAAAATGTAGAAAATTATATTAATCAAGGAGATTTCCTCTTGGAAAAAATAGATAATAAATTAAATAAACTTTTTATTGTTAATATAGTTATTGTTTGTTTTTTAGTTGTTTTACTAATTGTTGCCTTTGTTTCATTCTATTATAAACATATCTATTCTTAACTTCATCATTATTATTTCTTTTAGTAAAATTTTTTAACATTTGGTTAACTCTTTCAATATTTTCTTCACCAATTTCTTTCTTTTGTTCTCATTTTCTGTACCTAATTCCTAAATATCATCTCTTAATATATTAAAACCTCTTTAATTCCAGGCATCATTTCTACTAATTTTTCTCCTTGTTTTGCCAATTACAAAAATTTTCTTTCTAAATTCTTTAAGCGCTTGTATTGATTCATTGTTAAATTTGTGTCATTTTTTATAATTTGCAAAGCATCCTCCATTTTTATAAGAAAAAAATTAAGTAGCAAGTACTTTATTTAATTCTTCATCATTATTTCTTTATCTTTCTTTTTAGGTCTTCCTCTAGTTGGTTTGTTAGTTAAATTTTTTTTTCAACCATTTCAGTTTTAGTTTCTTTCTTTTGCTTGTTTTAAAGGAATCGTATCTTAAGGAATTTAAGTTTTAATTGTTCTAACTCTTTTCATTGTGAAGAAAAGTACCACATTTTAAAGTTGACTTGTTAAGCCCGGGATTTGCTGCTTTTGCTTTCCCAAAAATTTTTTTTAAAAGGGTTTAATTTATTTTTTAAATTAAGGCCTTTTGGATCAAAGTCCAGTTAAATGTTAATATTTGAAAGATTTTCTAACTCCATTTTTCTAAAAATAAAATTGGGTCAATCAAACTCAAAGGAAATTTTTTTTTTAAAATTGCCCCTCTATTTTTTTTCTCCCACAGAAAAGGCGTAGCAAGTTCACCCTCTTTTTTTCCCCTTTTTCTAGGGCCCCTCAGAGGGGTGTTTTTTTGGGGTTTTTTTTTTTTTTTTTTTGGGGGGGGGGTGAGCCAGACACCCCGGGTTTTCCCCTCCCCCCCCCCCCCCCCCCCCCTTTTCCACACTCCATCCCCTTTTGGATTTTAAAGAGCAGAGTGGCCCACAAAGAAATCTGATAGAATGTGTGCAGCTCTGCCCTCTATTAGGCCCCCCACAGGAACGAAATCACAAAGCCATGTTTTGGGGCATGTCCCCTTTTGCTGTTTTTGGATTAAAGAAGCACTTACTTACACTCATAAACATGCAGAGAGATTCAGGGTACATCATATCTTTTTTGAAATGGGAAACACACCTATTGTTTTTTTCTATCCCCAGCCCTTTGGGGTTCCAACTGAAATCGTGGGAGTGCAAATGCAACTATTTTAGACCGGGAAAATAAGTCCTATGAAAGGAACTCAATCGCCTTTGCGGTCCCAACCCCCGGGGATGAGAAAGGAGGGGGGTTGGGCGGGGGGCTGCCCCCCACCCCCTAAAAACAAAAGCGCACGAAACGCCAACAAAGACCAAGAATACTCCCCTGGGAGAGGAAGGGTCCCCCCCAAGGGGATGTACGACCCCGGTGGTAAAGCCGTGAGTCTAGGAAGCCAAAGGCCGACCCCCTTTTACGACCGGGACCATAAACGTCGAAACTGGAATGTAGGACCATGTAGAGACGGGAAAAACAAACACAATAGCAGCAAATGAAAAGTACAACCCACAGGGTTTGGGCACAGGGGGGCCCCTTTGGGACACACGGACAAAGGGAGACGCTCACTGGAGAGATGGCTTTATTCCCGGGCCCACAAAGAAGAAAATGCCCCACACACAAAGCCATAGCGCTCTGTTGTCAAGACCTGCCCCAAAAGCCCGATGGAGGGGGAAGTACAGGGATCAGAATCATCCCAGCATTTTCAGGGACAAGAAGAAGAAGATCAAATGAACATCACCATTTTATGCGCCAAAAATGACGGCGATGAAGAAGCCAAAGTTCATTCCCCACAGACTGCAGAACGTCATTGCCAAGTACCCAGAAAAAGTTTAAAAACATCCTCAGGGGTGATTTAAATCCCAGATGGGAAAAGACAACAGGGGAGCGAGGAAGTGAGGGGGAAGACAGGGATTTGGGAGAGGAATGGAAGGCAAAGGATTTGAACTTCGTGCTATCAACAATTGGTAATCAGTGGCAGCATTTTCCCCCACAGAAGAGTACATAAGGCCCCCTGTATCACCAAATCTGTGAGGAACCAGATGACCTTCTGCAGGGCCAAAATTCAGGGATCTCTACAGAGTAAGGGGAAAAAAGAGGACAGACGTTGCATTGACCCCACCTTTTGGTACCGGGGCGAAGCAAAAGCTGAAGAAAAATGGATGAAAGTAACAACAAAGAGGGAAGTACAACACCCCCGCGAAAGACTCAAAGAAAAGAAGAATTCAGTTCCCTCCCAACAAGTAAAGTACTACAAGAACTTTTTGAAAAGAGACGAACGAGACCGTGGAAAAAGTAAAGAGAACTGACGTAAACGCAGGAAGTGGGGGGCCCCAAGAGACACCAAGGGGAATGGATATCGGCATCAAAAGGGGAAATTGAAAAGAGAAGCAGAAAAAAAGCAGCAGTAAAAAACAGCCGGGCAAGGCACAAAGCCAAGGCACAACAGACTTCACAGAAGCCAACAGGAAAATCAAGAGGGGCCAGAACAGACAACGCAAGACATCGACAGCCTGGCAGAGGGAACCGAGAAAGCAGCAGCCCTAACAACATGAAGCTTGTAGTACCCTAAGAAACTCCAGGAATCAGCAGGGAGCGACCAACAAAGACAAAAAAGGAAACACCATCCTGAGAACGAGGGGGAACTGAAAGATGGGGAGAGCATTGAGGAACTCCTACGACCCGTCCCCCTTTAAACCCCCGACACGACCCTGCTGATGAGACTGACATCAACTGGGAGCAACCCAAACCCGGGGGGTCAAAAAGCCATCAAAAAAGCGAGAAAGGCAAGGCAGCAGGACCGGGCAACTCCCCAGAAGCACCAAGGAACCTGGAGACCACGTAGAGATGCTGTACCCTCTCTTTGGGAAGATTTGGGAAGAGGAGGAAGTACCATCAGACTGGAAGGAGGGCTCTCCAAGCTACCCAAGAAAGGAGACCTCAGCACTGTGCCAACTAAGAGGGAAGCTTCTGCGGTACCCGGGAAAATCTTTTAAAAGGATCCCCTCGGGAATGAAAAAAAGCGTCGACCCCCTCCTCCGAACCCAGCCCGGTTCCCCCCAGAACAGATCATGCTTAGATCAATTGCCACCTTGGGCATCACGTTTACAATCTTTAAGTGGGGAAATCATCTTTTTACATCAACTTTGTTTATTATGAGAAAGCCTTGACATGTGGCCGCAAAACCCCCTGGGAAAATTTTCTTCGCCCCCATGGAGTGCCAACCAAACTGGGCAACTTGACAAAAACTCCTATGAAAGAAAGCCTCCCAGGGGTCCTGGAGGACAACTCACAAAAAGCTTTTTAGGTGAGACCGGGTAGACAAGGGTGTTCCTGTACCTTTCCTCTTTCCTCCTGGCGACGATTGGGCCATAAGTCTTAAAGGGATACAGAAAAAATGGATCCAGTGGACACTGTGGGGCCAGCTGGATGATCCCCACTTTGCAGACGACCTGGCCCGCTTTCCCACAGCCCCCAACAGAGCAGGACAAGATACAGAACTAGCAGCCACCTCATTACAAGTTTGGTTTAGTCCCTGAAGGCAAAACCAAGTTTCAAGATCAACGCAGGGAGTGAGGCCCGGCCCCCACTAAATGGAAAAAGCTGGGAAAAAGGGAGACATTTCCCCACCCGGGGGACATCATTAACATGCAGGGGGGCACAGACGCAGACGCAAGCAAAAATTGCAAGGCGCGATGGGAGCGTACTTGCAGCTGAAAACTCTGGAGCTCCAAGGTGGGGTCACCCCACAAAAATCAGGCTGTTTAAATCCCAAAGTCAAGTCAGCCCTATATATGGAGCGGAGACATGGAGGACAACAAAGACCACCACAAGAAAAAATGCAGACCTTCTCAACAGCTGCCTGAGACGAATCCCCAATCCACTGGCCCACACCATCACAGACCTGTGGGAATGTACCAACCCGTTGCCAGCCAAAAAGAAAACCGGGGCAGGAGAGGGGGGTGGTTTGGGGCCCCCCTGAGAAGCCAGCCAGCAACATCAAAGGCAGGCACTATTGGAACCCCCCGGGAAACGACAAAGAGGAAGGCCAAGAAAAACCTGGGAGCGAACCCCTTTAGGGAGAAACCAGAAAAATGGGATATACCTGGAGACAGCTGGGGAAATGCCCAGGCGAGGGCTCGGGGGACGTTTTCGGCGGCCTATGCTGGGGGTGATGGGCCCAAGTAAGAAGTAAGAAGGAACTCTGCGCGAGGAGTTGGGGAAAAGTTTTGGGGTGGTGTTTTTTTCTTATTTATTCTTTTTTATCGAGGAAAAAAGGCCCGGCCCCAAAAAATGTGTCAGGTTATTGAGTCCCAATTCCAAAAGGGCCCACATTAAAATGTTTTTATGTTTAAAATGTTGTGTTGAGATTGCCTTCAGCCATGACAAGCCTTAACATAACAACCTGCACTCTCCTTTATAGGAGAAAAAATCATCTGAAGTCGGAGTATGGCTGCCTATGTGGCGAGGTACTTGAAAAGAGTCATACACGCAAACTTCTCACCCGGTGTACTTCCTATCTCACAGAGATTCCCAGGTGGGATGAGTGAGTCAGAGTGCATGTTCTGGGTGACCCCCAGGGTGTAAAGCTGGGGAACGCACAACAACAACAACATCGAGGATAATGGAATAAGCAATTATGTGCTTTTTTTTAAATATCCAGTTCCCCTGAGTATGTGGTTTTGTAAATTCTGTCATCTGTTCCCACCGGCACACAATGGCTTATTCTTACGAAAAGGGGAACAGGATTTAACGTGTGTGTGTGTGTGTGTGTGTGTGTGTGTGTGTGTGTGTTTCTTCTTTAGTAATGACACTTGGAAGTAGGTATTTTCTGCATTATCACACATGTTTGCAGCTTGTACAGGGAATCACTATTCTTGCCACTATAGGAGTGTAATGGTCCTTTCTCCTGCAGTTATCTCTTGCTCTTGTTGTTGAGTATCAAAAGAACACACAGGCCTGCTCTTGATGAAAGGCAGATTCCTACAGTTGGGTTTTTTCACGGGCAGGACCTTTCCGTCTGGAAACAGACTGCTTGTGGTGTCCCCATCTCCAATGGCAGGCATGTGCAAACAGTGTCACTGTCTTTGCACACCTGAGCTCCAAGATCTTGTCTGGCAGCTGTGAGATCCCAGACCTTGGCTGCCGGTGCTGCTGCCATGGCACTGGATGATTTGAAAAAAAAGACTGGATTACGGTTTTCACTGATATGATGAAAAAATGGGATGAGTAGATCTACGTCTTCACCGCTCAGGACAGTGTCTGTTTCCCTGGTATTCTCCAATGCTTTCTGTACAATGAGGCAGTCAGCATCACCACAAGCATGATTATCTTCAGTGTTGAATCTAGATTTCACCAATCCTTCACCACGCAGCTGAATGAAGGGCTGTGTGTTAGCCAGATTCACTCAAAAGCGCTTCTTTGACTCATCAAGTGCTATGTCACCAGCAAAAGTAATGACAGGTCCGGTGATCCCCATCATTTCTTCCGAGATAAGCTACACATCCTTGGTTGGAGAGAATCGGGTTTTTTCCGTTTGATAATTATGAGTGAAACTATTATAGTTGGTCACTAAGAACAAGGTCCTTTTAAGGAATCTGGTTTTGGTTTGATCTCATTTTATGCGCGGATGATGCGGTTTTTCCCACAACGCGGTGCCCGACCTGGGTTAACCCTTATGGTTGGCCAGGGCGTTGCTACAAGAAGCGACAGTAGAGTTGGTTTTCTGTTTTAATCTGTATATAGCTGCCTAGTTTTAATCTGAGATTTTAAGTTTAACGAGGTGACAGCCCTGATATCTGTCCCGATGGTGTATCACCTTGTCGTGGTGGGATGGCTTGCGTGCTTCAATGACCCCCAGAGCTATGTGGGCGGGGGCTGCGGCCTCTGGCAGGTTCAACCATGCTCAACGGGTTTGGGGGGAGAGGAGCCAGACTAAACGATGCCCCTGTCCTCCAGTTGGGGTTGTCTTGGTAACGACCCATTCACTTAAAAACCACTCTGTTACTGAATGAACGATCCTCTTCGAGCGACCATGGTTGGGGAAAGTCCTCTCGGTAAGCCTATGCCCGGCCGGTAAAGCCTTCGGAAGCCAGTGCGCCGACAACCTTTAACCCCAAATCCAAACAACCAGATAGGACCTGGAAACATCAGAACCCTGTAGGGAAAACCCGGGTAAAACAGCACGTGATAGAGGCACAGGTACAACCTAAAGATCCTGGCCTGTGCGAGACCAGAGGGAATGGAACCGGCAGACAAAGCTTGCGATGGAGACACTATCATCTACTCTGGACAGGAAGAAGGCCAGCCCCACACACATGGAGTACGCTGCTGATGAGACCTGAACAACGCAAGCACTGCTGTCCTGGAACCAGTGTCACCACGGATCCTCACAGCACGTTTCAACTCAAAAGGCAGAAAGGTTACCATCGTTCAGTGCAAAACGCTCCAACAAATAAAACAGAGTTAGAAGATAAAGAAAACTTCTTCGAACAAGTCCAACCATCATGGACAAAGCACCAAAAGGATCTAAAAATACTAAGGAGACATGAATGCCAAAGTGGGGACAGACAACACAAACAAGAACTGATCATGGGCAGACATGGCACTGGAGAACAAAATAAAAAATGGAGAACTTTTAACAGAATTTTGCATGTTTAACGACCTGGTCATTGGGGGCACCATCTTTCCTCACAAGAAAGTCCACAAGACCACATGGACTTCCCCCGAGGGCAAGACAAAAACCAGATTGACCACATCACCATGGGGCGAAAGTGGAGAAGGACCTGCATGTTTCCCAGGGTAAGCGCGGAGCAGATGCAGCATCAACCATCATCTTGTTGTTGCCATCCTCAAGACCAAGCTCAAAGCCTACATCGACCGGCAGGAAGACCATCACACAATTCAATGTGCAAACCTGAAGGAAAGAAAAAAATAGAAAAATTTCAGGCTCGAACTGAGGAACAACTTCAGTGTGCTTCCACTGCCAGAGGAAACAGTCGAAGAGCAATGGCAGATCTACGTGAGACCTGGAAGACAACATGCCAAACAGTACTGGGAAAGAAACAAGAAAATACAAGGAGTGGCTGCCCAACAGAAACAGGGGCACTGATCACCGAGAGAAAACAGCTGAAAGATCAATCAACCAAACACAAAATCAAGAAAAGAAACAGGAACGCAACATGCTACTGGGACAAAAACCGGCAGTAAAGAGAAATGCAAAAAGAGACAAGAGAAAATTCATTGGGGAACTGACTCAGGAAGCAAGACTGCAGCAGCCAAAGAAATATAAAGAGACTGTACAGATCACGAGAACTCTCTCAGGAAAAAACAACAAACCTAGCTGCCCTGTCAAAGATAAGAATGGCATTACCATTCCAGGGGAGGAGGGCCAGAAGCAAGATGGGGAGAGCACTTCAAAGAAACGCTCAACAGACCTCCCCCACCCATGCCGCCTGACATCCCCCCACCTACTGAAATCCTTGGCATCAACACCGGCCCCCCTACCAAGAATGAGATCACCAAAGCCATCAAATCACTCAAATCAGGCAAAGCAGCAGGCCCAGACGGGATACCACCTGAAGCACTGAAGGGGGACATCCAAACTTCCACTGAATGTTATACCCACTCCTATACAAGACTGGGAGCAAGAGAGTGTACCAGAAGACGGAAAAGAGGCCATCTCGTTAAGCGCCAAAGAAAGGGACCTGTCCTCCTGCAACAACTGGAGAGGAATCATGCTAAATGTCCCCTCCCAGGGAAAGTACTGACAAGGATCATGCTAGACAGACTGAAAAACAGCACTGACAAGACACTTCGGGATGAACAGCAGGGTTTAGGCAAGACAGATCATGCACAATCAAATCGCCACAATGCGCATCATCATTGGCATCCCTGGAGTGGCAGACCCCCCATACTCAGTCTTTGTCGACTTCCAGAAGGCATTTGACAGCGTCGACAGAGATGTCATTTGGAAACGGGTGCATCACTATGGGTTTCCACCAAGTTCATCACCATCATCCAGCAGCTATATGAAGATGCCACCTGTCAAGTCATCCATGAAGGGGAAACTGACGGAAGCCTTCTCCGTACAGACCGGGGTTCGTCAGGGCTGTCTGTTGTCGCCAACCATCTCCTGTTGGTGGTTGACTGATAATGCGGCAAGCCACAGCAGGCAGGAGAACCGGCATACAGTGGACCCTCACGAAGCAGCTGGGAAAACCTGGGTTTCGCAGATGACATCAGCCTTCTCTCCCACAGGGAACAAGACGCACAAGAGAAGCTTTGTCGTGTTGCGATGAGCTGAAAAGACTGGCCTCCAAATCAACATCGGGAAACGGAGATCATGAGGGGGAACAACAAAACACATGACCCAGTGCGAAATGCACAAAAAACCATCAAAGAAGTCAGCAAGTTTATTTAAACCCGGCAGTGTCGTCAGTAAAGAGGGGAACAGATGAAAACATCAAGCCGAATCAACAAAGCCCGTCACCCTTCAACACCCTTCGGGCCCAATTTTGGGGGTCAACAGCCCTCTCATTTCAAAATAACTTCGATCTACAACACCAATGTCAAATCTCCTACTTTATGGCTCAGAAACCTGGCGGGTAAAAAAACCAACACCCACAAAATCCAGTCTTTTTCCAACAAATGCCCAGGTACATCCTCAACATCAGGGGCCGGAAGTCATATCCAACAAACAACTGTGGGACAGGACCAGACAAACCCCCAAATTTAGTCCTCATTAAAAAAAGGAATGGGATGGATCGGGCCCTACACTCCGCAAGCCTGCTCAAATGTCACCAACAGGCCCTTGACTGGAATCCACAAGGGAACGGAAAGTTGGTCGACCAAAGCAGACCTGGCGCAGAAGTGTTGACGAAGAAACGAAGGCAGCCGGAATGACATGGGCCGAGCTGAAGAGGAACTCCCAAAACCGAGTTCGTTGGAGGGGTGTTGTTGCAGCCCTATGTTCCCCAAGGAACCAAGAGGCATAAGTCAAGTCAAGTCAAGTTGCGGCTGAGGAAGTTGACATACATAATTTACATGCACCGGCTGGTTATATGTTGTTCCACAAGGCCAGAGAAGTCGCTGCAAAAGAGAACTACCACTGATGACAAAAGCAGCATGGTCTGGAAGTTGAACACTCAGCTGCTTTTATTTGTGGTTGACCAGATATGACTGGCACTGAAAATAAACAAGTAAAAACAGAAAGAGAGATTCATTTATTCATTTATTTACTTTATTTTATTCTTTTATATCGAGGATAATGGAATAAGCACTCATGTGCTTTTTAACATCCAGTACCCGTGTGTATGTGGTTTTGTAAATTCTGTCATCTGTTCCCACCGGCACACAATGGCCTACTCTTACGAAATACGGAACAGGATTTAACGTGTGGGCAAGATGTTCTGCATGCGTTCGCACACGGGGCCTCAGTTTATAGTCTCATCCGAAGGACTTTTGGGGAGAGTGGAGTCTGCACTGATATTACCTCCAGGGGAAAATATCCCCTTGAACGGGAATCGAACCCAGTTGTCAGATTGCAAGCGCAATGTTCTGACCACTAGCTATCCAGAGAGAGAGAGAAAGAGAGAGAGAGAGAGAGAGAGAGAGAGAAGAGAGAGAGAGAGAGAGAGAGAGAGAGAGAGATGGCGACAGAGGAAGACACAGAGAGAGGAGAGTCAGAGAGAGACAGACAGACAGATAGAGACACAAAGAAACTGTAACTTCACAAGGGAAGACAGAAGGTGTTCATACTCACACACACACACCTTTCTTCCACCACAACAAACACAGCCGCATCCAACCATTTTTTTTTCTATAAGATATTGTATTGCCAATTTTGTACAGATGCAAGAAAGACTGTCACAACGACTTCATATTGTATCAAATAGCTTGATAACTACAAATGGGAGTGGGGGAGGGGTGGGTGGGGGGGCAGGAATATAAAACTACAGCACAGTCACATGTCTCTTTTTGTGACCAACCACCACTGGGTAGGGTAAAAAATAATCATGAAAACCAAAAAGAAAAAAAAAAATCAGATGTATATATGTTTTGAAAAAAAAAATCGAACAAGCAACGATATTTCTGTGACAGCACCATCATGCAATAAAATAAAATAAA
>CM054157.1:193927-226495 GCA_028751875.1 Rapana venosa
TTTTCCCCCCCCCCTTTTTTCGGAGTTAGCCAACTAGGGGCAGCTCAGCAGGAGGATTCTTCCAGTTCAGACTTTTCTGTCTGATAGAGATCTGTCAACAGAACTGAAGGAACATGTCAGAATGCAATTAAAAAAAGTCTGGCCCCAGACACCGCATTGTCGTGTGTATAGCACTGTGTGGCATTCTGCAGCAAATCACTGCTGCTCAGGTGCTGCCACTACTACACACCTACTGCCCACCTAAAACCCACCACCAACACGGGGCTACCACCACCAACATTACCTCTGTTTGCTTCTGCTGCTTCTGCTGCTGCTGTTAATGATTTCAAGTGTTAGTGTGGGTATGGTGTTATATAGTATGACTAGTACCACAGGATTGACTATCCCCTCAATGACGTGATATCGTATGTCATGTCATGTAGGTCAGGTCAGGTCAGAGGTGTCCTCTGCTACCGGTAACCATGTAACCCGGTACCACCTGTGACATGTGGGGAGTCAACCCAACCCAAAAAACCTCACGCCTGGAGAGAGATGGGCGCCCCCAGGCTACTTTTGCCCAAGCACGCTATATGGAAGGACAAAAAAAGAATATACGGATCGGTCGCCGCCCGGTCACAAGGACCGCGCCTTCTGTCTGCCACCAGGACGGAGGCGCCAAGTGTGCTACGGGTGGAACCCCTACAACTAAAATAAAGAGGAAGGGACTAACATCACCATCGCAACGGTGGAACGTCAGAAGTCTGGCTCAAACAGGCAAACTCCAAGAACTGCTATACGAGCTGGACAGGTACAACTGGCATCTGGTAGGTTCTCTGTGAGGCCCAGAGGGAAAGAGCACGGTGAACACCATACTGACGAGGGGTCATATGCTCTCCCTATAGCGGGGAGCAGGGACAAGCATATCAATGGCGTAGGCATGCTTGTCAACAAGAACATAAAGAACCGGTAATAGGATACTACCCAGTAAACAGCCGCTTATGGCCTCCGCCTCGGGGCAGCCCCATTCCAACATCACAGTGATTCAAGCCAAACGCACCATACAACGGATCAGGGATGAGAAGTCGAAGAGGAATTCTACAACCAATACAGGCATCATCGATAAGAATGAACAAGAAAGAACATCCTGATCACCCAGGGAGACTGGAACGCCAAGGTGGGCGGAGACGCACTGAAAGAAGGGAGCAAATTTCTGCGGTCCCCCCCTTTGTAAGCAATCACCAATGAGCGAGGACACCGACTACTGGAATTTGCCAGCTACAACGACACGGTGCTCGCCAATACCCTTGGAAAACACAAGGCATCCCGACGTGGACATGGCATGCACCCAATGGGATCCAATCACAACCAATTGACTAAATCCTGGTGCAGACCGGTTTCAAAATTGGCTTTCAACAGGAGCCAAGACGAGGACATTCCCAGGTGCAGACATGGGCAGCAATAAAATGACCTCGTGCTCCTGAACTTTAGAGTCCAAATTAAAGAAGACCAATAAGACAAAGAACACCAGACTCAAGTTCAACCTGGACAAACTGAAGGCCCCCACCATCGGCCCCGAGTCCTTCCAAGCCAACAATAGGAGGGAAATTCGCCCCAAATGCTGGCACTTGAAGAAGATGCCGAAACAATGACCCCCAAGTTTTAACACAGTGATGACTGAGACAGAAAGCATACTTCTTGGCAAACATCCCCGAAAAACACAAACAATGGGTCAGAGATGAAATCTTGAATATGTGTGAAAAAAGACGAACGAAAAAGAGCAAGAACACTACAGAGGAGAGTTGGTAAGAGGAAACCAAAAAGAAGTCTATGTTGTAGCTGTGCATCCTTCTACTACAAATAGATATAGTTTTTAATGGGCTCATCATTTTCATTGCTGTTTCTCTATTTGTATGAAGTTATTCCTTCTGAGCCGTTTTCAATGCGTCTTCCTTAACCATGCAGCTTTATCATAATATCTGTGATCTTAAGTAATCCCACAATGCAATATTTAGATGTTAGGTATTCATGACGCCTAACATCATGTAGGAATGTAATGATTCTGCTTGTATTAACACCTAGTAGTTGGTGTCATTTGTGTTGACCAGAACAACAGTATTTCTTACCTCATCAAAGTGTTTGATATGGTAAATAACCTTGAGGCGTAGACTAGATTGTTTTTGGTTTATGCCCTCTAAGTACATGATAATGGTTTAATACCGGGATTAATGAACTCTCACTAATCTGGAAAAGGGTGTGGTTAGTTCTTCTAAAAAGCATTATATTTCTTTTAATGATCTTGCTGGAAGTGTTCAGATTTATTGTTCCACACAGTATTGCTTTACTCTTCATTAATGTGCTATGGTTAAGGACTCTTTCCTAATCAATAGCAAGCTTTGGACTGATATTGCTGTGCAATCAACGCGTGCCAGGCTCTGGTGTATTGACATCATCATACTCTAAAGAAATTACCGGAATATATTATTGTACTTTGTGTAGCGCTCACTGGATGTATAACAGGCATGTCATTAGAAAGGTCAGCTCATATGACAGTCCGTCTCTGAGTGCACCTGATAGTAAGAGTGTTAGAGATCCTGAGCAGTTCAAAAATGTCAAGAGAATACAAACTTGTTAATTATAGGCTTTTTTGTATGCTGGCATCTTTTTTCCTGTTTCCTCCTTTCGCGACACCTACTCTGTGTTTTAGTCCCTCACATCCTGTATGCCTTATAATAAGATCATCTCTTATTTTCTTTTGTCATCCATAAATCTAGTTATATGATCAGAATATGTCTGCATTGTTTAATGACATTACTTCCCTGCCTTCTAGCTGTGACACTAATCTTTTTTATAATAGCCTCTACCTAAAGTTCGCTACAATTCTGTTTGGATCATCTCCAGACTCTAGTTCAATTGAAAAGCAAGCTTAGTTGTCCCTGAACAATGACATCATCTTTTCCTAATTTAGGAACCTAACAGTCTAGAATCTGATTTTCAATCAATAGGGGATGTGGGTTGTTTGTAATATACGATGCTTTCTGTCTGTTTCCTTTAATGCCTCTAGGGATCTTTTTAAACGTTCTGCTATGGTGTCAAGGATTGCTCCAAATGGTTTGTTGCGCCATCTTTGTTTATAAGTAGCAAATTAAAAAAAACAATAGATAGAATAATGGAAGACTATTGATATAGATATTGGATGATGTTAGTTTCACGCCAGTGATGATATGGTGATGAAGCGGCAAACATCTGTAGCACCTTGACATTTCAGTCAGAGAGATTTAATAGAAAGCAGGGTTATAGATTTTCCACAAGTTTAGGGACAACCCAAACGCAGAAGTACTAGCCAGTACTGACTATGGATAATGACAAATTCACATGAGGCCAGAAAGCTGATCCACACATCAGGACTCTAACTCAAAGGGCACAGTGCAGTACTCGTACAGGGCACGTAGGGGAATGGTTCCGTACCTCAGTTGGGGTCCGAAGGGATGTCTGCTGTCACGACCACTATATCACATTAAACCCGCCTCCCCCAACCCCCCCCCCCCTCCCCCTCCGCCCCCCCCCCCCCCCCCCCCTCTCCCCCCCTCTGCAGGCTTGGAAGACACCACAGCACAGTCTAGCCATTGGGAGGGCGAACAATCACCAACTCAGGTTTGCCGTGACATTGGACGTCTGGCAGGAAATGAGGGAACGGGCCACCTAGTGAAGAACTGACGAAATATCCTCACGATACGGCATGGAAATCAGTGCCGAGAAAACCAAGCTCATGACACGTGCCCAGCACAATCACCACCAGATACTCTCAGCGGGAAGAAGAAATGGAGACAGTTGACCTTTCAAGTTTACCTTGGGAGCCATCTAAGTGTGGAGGGATCGAGACGAAATCCTAGTCAAGAGCGCACCAAACAGCAGCAGCAATGGCATGACTGAGACCATATGGAGAGACAGAAACATCCTCTCGGAACCATGGTAAAGTTAACTAAACGCCGCTAGTCACCTCAATCAATTGCTTTACGGCATGTTGAGCATGGACATGAACGCAGACCTACAAAGGAGGATCCAAGCAGTAGAAATGAGATGCCCAAGAGGGCTCACTTGGCATTCATACAAGACCATGACACCACACGAAGGTTCCGCTGAATGATCACTCAACAGGTGCGGGGACTATAAAAGACCGACTGGACACGGGCGAAAAAGAGAAATCAGATGGTTCATGGGTCACGTTAACACGCTCAGATGGACTTGCAAAGACCATTCTGCAAGAACAGGCCAGGGAAGAGAAGACGGGGCAGACAGAGAGAATAGTGCGACGACATTCGTGATTTCGACAGCGGAGGACTTAGTGTCACAGGCTCTCGCCCACGTCGCGCTAAGTGGAGCAGCTGTCCACCGTTCGTCCACCATGCCAGCGCACACAGACCTGACCGGGTTACGGGACATTGAACAGTGAACAGTGAAGATGTCATGTACACACTTTACTGTGCCATTCCATGTGTGTCATGCCATGCCATACCATACAGTAGCATACCATGTGACACTATGCCATGCCCACACAATGCCATAGCACACTGATACCACACCAACAGTCAGAAAAATCAGGTCTATGCAATCTATTTAGGAAAGAGAAAATGTTTCTATCTGTTCTAATGGACTGTGCAGTGGTACAACAAGCTGGGCACAACAGCACTTGCATATGACATAAAGAAAACGTGTTACATCAGTATAAAAAAAATTACTATGGTGTAATCTCATACTAAGAGAGAGAGGGGAGAGAGAGAGAGCAGAGAGGAGGAGAGAGAGAGAGAGAGAGATTGAAGAAGAGTAGAAGAGAGAGTTAGATGTATCGAGAGCGAGATTCAGACTTCAGAATTGTACTTTTAGCTGCTACATCGCTTTAAGGCCACAATACAAGAAGGACGGGTGTGTGGAGTGACATATGAATGAGTGTTAAAACCATTACTATAATGTATTTAATATTGAACTGATTATATCAGCACTCATCCAGCCCATTACCATTCCCTTTTGAATAATCTCCACAATCAATTCACTGTTCGTCATATCGACAAAAGTGTTGAATGTGTTTTCTCAATATCAGATCCATTTTGATACAGTTATCTAACTCTTTGAGCATTCAGCCTACCTCCCTCAGCTACATTATGTCTATCTAGTTAGGAATATTTAGCTTGAGTATGCACGTGCAAGAAAGGTCTCTTCGCATCTTAAGAAAACTGTGTCTCAAATCTTCATAGACAGGGGCATTAAACTAAAAGTGTTCCATTATTCTCTATTTGGTCTATACAAAAACAGGCACTGTCTTATTTTTTGAACTACATAGCGAATTGTGTATTATTGTTTAGTGAGTAGCGCATTCACTCGTAATGAGTAACTGCACGGCGAAGCAATATGTATCGCCAGTTTCACTGATATACTTCTCCATTTCCAAAAAATCTTAAAGTTCTGTAAAAACTATTCCTTCCCCCGCAAAGCATATGGTTCCAGTCCAATCCTGGTAACCAATCTACACGTCTTTTTAAGGCATCAGAACCTTTTTAGTGTCTACTCCTTGTTTAAACCTAAACGATATTACCCAGTTATGCAGATATTCCTGTTTCGGAGACCAGCATTGTTTGCCTTTTTATAATTTAACAACGATACATAAGACTTTGTGTGGCAATCTCTTTCAGAATCCATTGTAATAATTCTAAACCAAAATTTACGCATGCTAAACATATGTATTTACTATATAATGGGTACCAGCTCAGATCTCATAAGCACCATTTATTTAGTGTCTTGACAGAACACCTAAAATCTTTACAAGCGATTAAATTGTACTTTTTTAGATGTTAGGTCTATTCAATCCCAATTCCAGCTGAACTATAACAGATTGTGATTGGCTTTTGGTCTCCCCCACCATAAACCCCCAGACATAACTGTCAATACTTTACCCTCTGAAAATACTTGAGAGTATCGCTTAGAGATTGATCTGACCGAGGAGAGAGAGAGAGAGAGGAATGAGAGAGAGAGAGAGAAGATCTGACACACTGTATGTACGTAGATGATGGTTAGAGAAGAGAGATAGCAGAGAAGAGAGATGTTATATTATTTGAGATGAGATTGAGAGAGTAGAGAGTGAGAAGAGAGAGAGGAGTTGAGAGAGATGAGAGAATGAGAGAGAACTCTGAACTCTGAAACTCTTAAACTGGTTTATATTGCACATCGGTCTTGGTGCACAATACATGCAAGTTGCTTGGAAAGCATCAGCGATATACGCAGTATATAACTACACTATCGTAAATTCAACATCAATACATATTCATGCGTTTTTTCAGATATATGGAATAAGACTTCTAAGTCGCGACTTCATTGAGTTGCTCAATTTTTGCTAGCGTAGCTTTTTCGATACAAGATTACTGGTACATCATACAAATGGGTAGAACATTGTCCATACGTTATGGATACTTCTCTCTACAAATGACAGTTATTTTGTTTCCAGTTCTTTGATATTTACGATTAAATCTCACCACTTATAGTAATCTATACTTTACTTCCGTTCTATATATTCAATACCCACAACATTTCGCAAATAGTTTTGTCTTTCTTTTGTCATATATTTTGTTATTTAGCTTGAACACAAAATGTTAATCTTTCAATATATGCATACTTTCTGCCAGTTTGCTGCATAACGTGGCTCAAGCTTTTGTCAATAAAGAGTGAGAAACTAGCACACACACACACATCACACACACCACACTAGTACTTTAAAGTATAGCAACCAAATACTCTACCACTGAGGACTTTTGAGCATTACATTCAGTATAGAAAACATAGTGTGAAAAAGTCAACATTTATAGCTAGGTATGTGTAGTTATCATGACACAGAATGATGTGAAACCATACTACACAAACTCCATTAGCCTGCAATTTTCTTTTCAGAGTGTTTGTAGATTTACTGCATAAATGGCAAGTGGATACCCCAACAAGTAGGTAAGCCATCACCCCCCCAATATGAAGTGCTAGATCCATTAATATAGCTCAATGTTAATAGTATTTCTTCCGTCTGTTGATGCATGAACACATACTTGATAAAGAGAGTGAACTCTTGGCCTGTCGGCCGACTGTTGTCAGCTCAGAGTTTGAATGAGGCTGAGTGTGTTTTATCTGTTTCTTTCCCGACGACATTTTTTATATATGTTCATGTTTCACCCTGAGTTATTGGCGTCAGAACATTTTTCTTGTTATTATTACTTATGACAGATTAGTTCGATGTATAATTCATCTTGTCTTAAATGCTTCAAATTCTGATTCTGACTTATGCAATTTGTGTTTCTTTATTACCTGACTGTGCTGTCTCGTGACCCATTTCATCTGATACTGGTTCAAAAATTGCATCGTGAGTCACGAACTGAAACCACCCTCATAATCAGTCTAGCCGTGTGTGTTTGCTACCATAGCAGTGAGAGCGCAGCATTAGTGCTATGCTGCACTGCAATTTTGTCAAAACAACACATACCTGTTTGCTCCTGATATTAAGCAGCACATCACACACTAGGCCATTCATCGCTGCAAATACCAGGACGGGGAACCTGGGAACGCGACGTCCTCACAGTCGGTGCTTCCTCGTCCTATATTCCCCCTCACTCTGACGTCACTTCGTTACCACTGACACGCTCTCCCATACTGTCCTGTCCATCGCCTCTTCAGCTGTTAACTGATCTAGTGTTTTTGACTCTGATAATGTTTTTTGTTTCTGATGTTGATGTGTATATCGATGATTGTAGTTTCAAATATCCGCTATCCCTAATTCCAGCACTAAAGTTATTTTTACCATCTTTCTACTCCTGATTCACATCAAACTCATTGTCTGTTCTTCCGCTTAGCAGCCATACTCACCAATCGCCTTCGTCCTCTCTCTGATGACTTGTCCAAACTCTCATCTTCATCTTCAACCTCTCCAACTCTTCAGATCTCATTCGTTTGTTGTTCAATGTGCCAGTCTGTTGTCAAAGGGAAAAAGCGACTAACATATCTGCTTTCATCTCTGAAAAAACATTGACTTAACGTTCCTCACGAAACATGCTTAACCACATGCTATGAGCAAAATAAAACAGCTGACTCCTCCTGATATAAAACCATTTCATTCACTTGTCATCTCTCGAGGAGTGGGATTGCTAATCCATCGCAAAGACATGTCGAACCATCTCTTTCTTGTCAGTCACAACTTCAATTACTCAATGAATCTTTTGAAGTTTGCGAAATCAATCTCAACCTACCTGCGTCCACTCTATTACTTATCTGCTGCCTACCGTCACCTCCCAGCCGTAAAAACAACTTAACATCGTCTCTTTTTCACCAAGAATTCCCGTTCACTCTCGACCAACTACAGCCTCCCTCTCCCACTAACTTAAAATTTGGCGACTTCAACTTCCACTCGACAACCAGTCTTCTCCAGATGTCAACGTTCTTTCTCTTTCTCTGTCAAGCATTCTTCTCTCAACTGGTAACGAAGACCTACGCACAATGTGGTACATAGATGCTGATTACTAATGGTCATTATCTTGCCACAATCCTGTTTCTGTCAAAGACGAACTGCATTCTGATCCATTTCCGGCCCGCCCCAAATCTTTTCCATCTCATACATCACAAACGTGTCAGAAGAAGATATATGTTATCGTCGCCAATCTTAAGGCCTTAGACATTCATATCTTTATCTTCCAGCTCCGAACGTTTTTCACAACCCTTGACCACATGACTCTTGATCATATAACACTATCTCGCAACAACATTGCTATGAGCTGCACCTCCATCTGATCATCTCCTCTGACAGACTGTGCGCATGGTATACAAAGCCTCTTGGATAGCGCAAGTAGCAAACGCAGCAACTAGACGCAGATGGACGTTCAAAACCGAATCAACAAACAGCCTTTCCGAAAACAAATCCACAAGTCAAACACTCTTAATCCATTCGCAAGACAGACTACTACCCTTTCCCAAATTCTCTGTGCTACATCATAAAATCTCTTTTTTCCTCTACTCAATCTCCTTGGTATCTAGACAAAAAACCTCTATGCCTACACCCACCGCTGTCTTGAACTCAATCCTATTTGTCTGCTCTCTTTCAGACAAGTTTCGAAAACTACGTCCAGACTTGATCAAACTCTTCCAGCCTGGCTCTGACCCCAGATTCCTGCATCCATACTCTTTTCCTTCCTTACCCAAGTGAAAAAGAAACATGACAATTCTGAAGAATGACTATAAATCAATACGCCTTGATCATACCATGCTCCTGTTTGCTCACATGCACCTTCCACACCTTGTGTCTATTATCCCATCCCCTCGTCACCAACATTTCCCCGACGGAATTTTCATCATGCTCTTGTAAAACAGCATCAGTAACTCTACTGAAAAGCACGACCTCGATCAACAGCTGTACGAATATAGGCCTGTCTCAACTTTACCTTTGTCTCTAGGTACTAGATAAAGTTGTTCTCAATCAGACTCAAACAGTCACTTAATTCCATGATTTTCTTCCCACATTTCAGTCTTGCCTTCCGCCAACCACAGCACGAAACCACCCCTAGTACCATACTTTATGATACACTTCTCTTTGCTTCTGATGCAGGATAAATCTTACCTCCTCACATCTCTTCTTGACTATCTGCAGCCTTTTGCTACCTTAGAACACTCAATTTCTTAATCTTTCTACGCTCTCCAAAATACGTTTGTATTAAGGCACCCACAAACCCTGACTGGTTTTACTTCTATACCTCACAGACGGTTCCAGGAAGTTATTGTAAATAAAATTCCAATCAACAACCTTGTCAAAATGGAATGTGAGTCCGCAGGGATAGTCCTGGCCCTGTTCTCTTTACTTCTCTACCTGCTCCCTTGCACATATAAAAACAACACCTCTGATTATCATCTATGAGATGATATCGTTCAGTGCCCAGCTATCATCTGTGAAACTTGCCTTCCCTCCTGGACAAATATGTCTTACTGCCTTCCAAGACATTCAGAAAACTGGACTCAGAACAAGTTCAACTTAATACCGAGAAAACCGAGCACTGCTCACTAGGGATCCCAACATAAACTTTCTCTATCGCAAACTTCATTGATATTTCGAAATAGTCAGTTCCTTGTCACAACTCCTGTGAAGTATTTAGGAGTAGTTCTTGACAACACATTCTATGAAAAATTCATCACTCCAGACTGCAGTTTTGCCTGTGAGGGGGGGGAGGAGGGGGGGGGGGGGGGGGATACGATCAATTACGGCGCATAGGCGATATCTCGCAAGTCATCTGTCCAACTGATGCAACTTCCAAGTCGTCATCATCTCTCATTCTTCAGTTTAGATCTGTAATCTCTTTTGGCCTGGCCTACCAGCATCTATCTATCCACTCTCTTCAACGCATTACAAAACTCAGCGCTCGTCGGTCCTAAGAAAGAAAAAAATCTGATCACATCACTCTCTCTTCATGCGATCTCTATCTAGTTGGCCTGTCTTCACAAGACGAGTCTAAAATCAATAGCCTTTGTTTCAAAAGTCTCCACAAAATCTGCACCCTCTTATTATGTAACTGTCTTCACTGTACACTCCATCCGTTCCCTTCGTTCAGCCGCAGGATACTTTTGTGCTTCGGGACGACCAGCATTCAAACAAATACTGTTGGCCGTCGCCTCCTTCTCTGTACTGGTCCATCACCTGGAACTGACTCTCTCTTTCACTTCGTCAAAAGGCCATACACTTGATTCTTTCAAATCGTCTTGGCACACTTATTCCTCTACTGATACTTCCCCCCAAATATCTGTCCTATTTTCACAGCATCTGTCACTTCTAAGTGTTGTTCGTGTGTGTGTGGTGTGTGCTGTGTGAGATGTGTGCTGTGTGTGTGTGCATGTCGCGGTGAGAGGGGGGGTGTTGGCAGCGTGGACTGTGATGATGCATGGTTGCGCGTATGGATTTGAAATTCTCGTTGTCATTATGTTTAAGGAGAGTTGCCTGCCTGTAAATGATGATGGAAGCGCTTCGTTTGTTTGTTTTTTACAAGATTAGCGCTTATATAAATTCCATTATTATTATTTTTGATTATTATTATTATTATTATTAAATTATGTGTGTGAGATACGGGTAGTGTGTGTGTGTGTGTAAGTGTTGTGTTGATAGAAGAGAGTAGAGAGACAGAGACAAGACGAGAAGAGATTTTACTTTTATTTCATTCTCTATATTTTATTTAATTCTTTCATATCACATGGACGGGACAATTGAATAAGCACTCATGTCATTTTTTACATCCAGTTCCGTGTGTATGACAGTTTGTAACATTTTGTCTATGTTCCCACGCCCACAATGACCTACTCTTTCAAGACGCAGAACAGGATTTCACATACAGGCCTTGTTAAAGTCTATCGGAAGAGAGAGAGACAGTGAGAGAGAGAGAGAGTGAGCGAGAGAGAGAGTGAGATGAGAAGTATACAGAAGACTCATTCTCCATTAACCTGACAGTGAGCAGAGGCGGAGGTTGTTTGTAGAAAAATTGTTTTATGTTACCATATTTAAAAAACAATTTCCATGTCAAATATATGAGATGTTATAAGCACATCTGCATGCTGCCACCTTGAATGGAGGGCTAAAACCAGTTGCACATGCATCCCCAACACACAAATATCACCACATCACACATATATCCTCTTTACACCCATCCTACTTAAATATTTCAACAAATAATAAAAAACCACCCCAAAACACACTCACACCAAAAACCACTACAACTTTACAAAAAATCTTTAATTCTCCTTCTTCTTTGCATTCATTTCCTACCAATCCCTACAACACCAAATAACATATATCATACAAAAACAAACTAACCACCTACCATCACACATCATTATATCCTATCTTCCCATTTCACCTTAACCACTCCCCTATTACTATAAATCCGCACATGTCATGGAGAGTCTCTAATCATACGTTAGTCTCAGTTCATAACGTCCACTCCAAACCACAGATATAAACAGCCACAGTGTCTTGACGTCATCCCATCTGTGTACATCACATCGCCAATACTCCAGACTGATCTGATCCTACCCCCTCAGCATCTCCCTCCGACACTCGCACTACGACGGATCAGTATAGTAGTCCCAGCAAATCACGAATCTATCGTCTTACCTCCGTTCCCCACTCACATTATAACCAATCCCCAAACATGAACTACATCCCATAACCTTCCAATATGTCTCAATCTCAACCCCCCACCCCTACACTGTCATCAATAGTCGACTATATGATTCATCCGCACACACTGTCTTGTGTCTGCGTCATGCGTTCCCACCGCATACCCTCACCCGCATCGCACGAACTCCTCGCCCTGTATTCACAAAACCTATCTTGTTCATTCTGCTAGTCCCTATACTCCGCCCGCACTGACTGTTGCCAGTTGCTTGCGCTTTAGCTGTCCCTAGCTCGTCCGCTTCAGCCAAATCAATCACTAAGCTACTAATGCACTTGTGTGTCCCCTCGCCCTTCACGCCTTTACTAATCATTACAAATCCACCCCAATCCTAATATACCAAAATTCCCCATCTAATATAAACCTACCTGTAAAGCAACGCACCAACTCAGCACTACTCACTAGATGCGGCTCCAGTGATGGATAGAGCCTCATATGAGATCTGATGACAGTTCTCAGAAAAGAGTATACGCAATAGAATATTGGAAGTGGTGAGCTCGCATACGAGCGAATGCAGTCAGAGAGAGCATGTATAGGAGAGCGTCCCCCACACGAGGGAGCGCCCAGCAGAGCGGTTGACCGGCGCTGCCCGCGAGAGCTACGAGTAGTAGATGATAGCTCGAGGCGCAGAGTAATTGATCAAGCTAAGTCCCATGAATGACTCATGTGCCCCAATGAACAATGACCAATATTTCTATTGTAATAACTATCTCCTGTTTGTATAACGCCTAGAGTCCACCACACGCGGCTCAGTCCGGAGTAAACGCCGCGCTACCTCGCGGCCAATACAGATACTACTAGAGAAAACACTCTTAATATTGACGACCAAAGTCAACAGAGCTCCTTTGTCTCTACAATATTGAGACTCAGTGTGCACAACATATTGTGCTCGCTACCCAATGTCACTGAGATCAGAACTTCGGCACCCATCGGTGCCATCTAGCTACGCTCATTATAACATACGACACTCGAGAATGTCTAATGTATTGAATGTTTACCGCGTCGCCACTCTAAGACACTGCTCCTACCCCTGAATTGGTCAATAGTCGTACGGCGACTTAATTACGCGACGACCACCACCCACCTACCCACCTAACTACCCCATCCCTACCTATCATTAAACATCCAATCCAACTTTCGAAATCCAAGTTGTATCCATATTCCCCTCCTATATACATCCACCCATCCGCAAAACCTCTACATCTATCCCGTCCATCATACCCACCACTAGCCCATACCTCCTCCCTCTCACACACAAATCACTCAAGAATACAAAACCCAATATTGCTTATTTGTGTCAAACACACACCATACCATGTCCTCTCCCCCAACCCACACCCCCTCCCTCCCCTACACCTCCCAGCACCAAATATCCCCATATTCACATCGAATATATATAATGTTTGCTAACATGCCACTCTGAATCTGTGCTACGCACAGCATTGTGTCCACCCCGACAATCACATGAGGAAAGGGGTACTACTCACGCTCGCCACAAAGTAGTCGTGTGTCAACTTGTATACACTTCCTACTCACTTTCACTGTAAACTGTGTATAGCCAAAAACCAAAACTCACTCAATTTGCCGTCCCCTATTTTCCTATACATAAACTAGCCCATTACTTCTTATGATTGCTTCCCTTCGTCTGTCATTAATGACCTGCCCACCCCTTGCCACTCCTACTTTAACGCTTACCTACATATAATATTATCCATCTGTAGTATTATTATATCCTATCTAGAGATACCTTCAGACCCCAGCCTAGAGTTTCATGCTTCCACTTTATCACCCTCCCCCATCACCTAATCCCGCCCCTATACACCTCCCCAAAAACTCGACAACCCAATATTCCAAACTTTCTTCTGATCCTTAAAGTCTCCCCTTTTTTTTTTTTTTTTAACATAAACATATTCCGTCACTCCAATCTCACCACCCCACCTCTACAACTAAACAGAAAAAACTCCTAAAAAAGAATACAATACTACGATAATCGCAATATAAATTCCCGAGCCCCACCAACACCAATATTCAACCCCCAATCCCCTCCATGTCAACCCACGTTCTACCTAAACATAGAACACAACCTCTGTATACTGTACACCGCCTCTTAAAGCCTTCCCCGAACAACCCGCCCCCCCCCTCAACCACCCATACCCATACATCTTCCTGCGCACCCACCATCTACCGACAACGCAAGCACCGAAGAACCCCCCCCACACCACACCAGAGAGACCCGGATCGAAATACAGCCTACTTCCCCAACACCTCCTGGATCATGGATTCAGGAGTTAAGGCTGTTGCTACACGAATGCTGAACTCTCATCATAATACCCCCCTCACCTTTGAAAATATATATGCTTTGTGGTTGTTGTTACCCTCACCCCTTATCCCCTTTGCAATGGGAATATCCCTTGTTTTAGGTGTGCAATGTTTGTAAGAAGGTTATTGAATGTGTTGGAGCGGAGTGAGGTGGTTAGGACACCAATATCAGGCATCACAGACCATAAAACACCCCCAACCACATAACCACACCAATAACCCCCGTCCCCCTCCCAAACCCCCGACAAACCCCCCCACACCCCATCGGTCTGCACCCCTCCCAACGCAACTCCCACCCCCGGACTCTAGATCGACGAGAGAGGTGGTCAAAAGATGAGGGAGACTGCTAAGAAATCATGAGTCTTCAAATCGGAGGAAGAGGTTATTTGAGGATTGAATGATATAAAGAGAAGGTGTAAGGAAATGAATGACTTGTTAGCCACAGTGGGGTGAGAAAGAGGTGATAAATAGAGGATGAGGAATAGAGAGGGTGAGAGGGCACACTGAGTATGTTTGTCACCATTCAGAATTTAAAAACAATAATTGATATATATGAGTTTATGAAAGAACGAATTAGTTTTATTACCATTGAGCGGGATGAAACGTCTAGCTTTAAGAGTGGTGTAATAACGAGGTTAGAGTAGAGGGGAGATTCGAGTAACTGTGAATGATGAGAGGATATGAAGCAGAACAGATATATAATACATAATAGTGATTTTCGAGACAAAAACAGCACTCAGCATATAGGGCACAACAGGCCAATTATGCAGTTAACCTCAAAAGAGGATGTGACAGCAGACAAGGTGAAGAAGGGAGGGAGATAAACAGATCGAGAAGGAACGAGAGAGATGATTAGAGAATTGAAGAGACGAGCAAGAATGAGCTGATTATGCAGCATTGAAGATGTAATTGCAGATCATACAAATGAGGTTTTGAATGGAGAGAGGATACATTTAGAAGCGAAACACAGTTTAACAAATTGTACAATTTAAGATAATGAAGAGGGTAAGATACTGGGAGAGGTTGAACATACACTGAGTAATAAATTAGTTACGAGACAATGTCCGGTTCAATAAGACAGAATTGAGGGAGAAGCGCGAAGAGATAAAGTACGGAGGAGAAATGAGGGAGATGCTAATCGAGAAGAGATTCTTTGAATTAAGATGGTCAAAACAAGAACTGCAACTTGAGTAAACGAAGTACGGAACGGGATCTGAGTTAGGGAGTAACGAGTCTCAGTTATAGAGGGAGAATGATATTTGAGAGAGTTTCTGAGAGGATGAGGTGAGGAATTTGAGGGAAAGGCGAAAGAAGACGTGGTGAGACTATTAAATGCGAGAACGAATCTTTAAAGTAAATAGAGGTAGAGGGGGTAAACTTTGAATGAGGGAGAGATGAAGGCTAAGTATCCACCAAGAAGATAGAGGAGAGGGAAGACGAATGACGCAGAGGTAAACCTGCATCGAATCAGAGAGGGCAGAGGGAAGAGGAGGATAACTACCCCTATGAGGCGAAGTCCTCCAGAGGAGGAAGAGAGATAAGAGAAGAAGAGTAACGAAAAAGACCAATGAGCGCCAATGCTTACAAGAACGTAGAGTAGAGATGACAATCGAGGTCTGAGAGCTGAGATGAGAGAGGAGTATGAAAGAAATTTGAATAAAAGAAGGAGATAGAGGATGTTAAGAGAGAGTGTTCAATCTGAGACAACGAAAGCTAAAGACAGGAGAAAATGAGTCGGAGTATTTGATTGAATGGTCGGAGGCTAGTGGTACGATAGAGGCACGGTGAGTTAAGACTGAAAAGAGCGAAAAGAGAGAGCATTGTTCTGAGAAGAGATCGTGACGGACAGTTAGGAAACTAGGACAGTATTCGCGAGAGAGTAAGATCTACCTGATGAGGATGAGTATTGAGATGCTAAGAAAGTTGGAGATCTGTTAAATCCGCAGCAGGAGAAAAGATAGACTAAGAAATGTATTTGATATATAGAATGAGGGTATAGATTAAAATCGATCAATCTAGAGAAGTTTGAGAGAGGAGTAACAACAACCACAAATCTTATAAAACACCGATGTCTGTGGGACCAGGGCTTCCATGTCCCTACGATTCCGTCTGATCCTCCCTAATGCTCTTTAGATGATATGGGAAAAAGGGGGGTCAAGCTCAACTACTTACTGTTTATCCAAACCTAGGCAACTTTGGTCCGATTCGCTTCCGCCTCATCGATCCAAAACTTGCTAGTTTTATATAAAAACTAAGCAGTTTACGTTGACCCCTCTTTTTCCTATCTCTCTATAAGACAGAAAGTGAATACTAGTTTATTTCTAATGAGTAGACAAAATAATTATTGGGAAATTTGTGTCTTAAACAAATATCTTGTCAAGAACTAATACAAAAATTCTAAAAAAAATAAACTAATACTTCTTTTTATTTTATCTGATTTATGCTGAATTTATTATTTAAAAAACAGAAAAAAGTGCACTAAACCTTCTCCGCTACCAAGGCTCCGTTACGGAAAGAGAAAATTGGAGGACACTGCAACGGAAAGCTTTTGGTTAGCGGAGAGATTTTCCGGCTATTCACAAATGTTGAAATGCCGGACACACTGCATTTCACACACCCACGCATTCACACAACATCATAGGGAGCACCTGTAGCCTACTGCTATTCCCTAGGGGGTTCGATCCCATCCTGCAGCTTGCCTGCCTACCCTGCCTGCCCTGTCTAACGCATCGCTCTGCCCCTGGGCTGCCTGAAGCGGCGATAGAAGAGAGTGAAAATTATAATATAAACCTTCCTATTCTGGATGATCGTAATAGCAGCCCCGCTCTTTGCCAGCGACGTGTACTGCTAGGTGCAATACTTAGCCACGTGGTTAGCAAAAGATTGTGGCATGTGCCAATACAACACAAGCAGCTCGAGAAGAACAGGACATATTATGTGTGGTTGTGTGTGAGAGTGTATGTGTGTCTGGGCTGCATGTTCTTGTGTGTGCTTTAAAAAAAAAGCAATATTGGGTTTTACATACACGTATTTAGTCGGCTGGTCTTTTGAGTATTAGTTTACTATGCGTTGAGCTTTCTGAGTTTAGTTTTATTCTTTCTCTTTCTTGTCCATCTGTAATAAAACAGCATTCTCCGAGGCAATTATTAAAACCATCTCTTGTCTTTTCATGTGAAAAATTACGACTTTTGATTTGTTCACGGTAATCTTTTAATATGTATTATTTTTTGTGTCAGCAACCAAACAGTATCTGTGCATGTCTCCCACTGAAAGCGAGCTTAGACAAACATATTCCTTTTCTTAACATGTCACGGCTCTGTTGAGCAGTCTCTGTATTAAGAAAAGGGTCTAGCAGATTTTCAAAGAGGCCTGTAATAGTATTCTAAACACTCGTTTAGCCGTGTCAGAGGGCATTGTTATATGATATTTCATTCTGTCAATAATTTTCTCTCTCTTGTATGTTGTATTGTGGTGTAGTGTTGGACAGAATTATAACAATGAACTGATAATGATTTTTTTTGTACATGTTTGTAATAAATGCTAAAACAAATACTAGTCTCGGGCCACAGCCAGTCTTGTCCGCATATTTAGAGAGCAGTGTGCTTCTTTTGTTAGAAAACTTAGTCGTGGTCCATTAGTAAACAACTTCTTTTTGTCTATTTCCTTCTATGTTGTAGCTGTGCATCCTTCTACTACAAATAGATATAGTTTTTAATGGGCTCATCATTTTCATTGCTGTTTCTCTATTTGTATGAAGTTATTCCTTCTGAGCCGTTTTCAATGCGTCTTCCTTAACCATGCAGCTTTATCATAATATCTGTGATCTTAAGTAATCCCACAATGCAATATTTAGATGTTAGGTATTCATGACGCCTAACATCATGTAGGAATGTAATGATTCTGCTTGTATTAACACCTAGTAGTTGGTGTCATTTGTGTTGACCAGAACAACAGTATTTCTTACCTCATCAAAGTGTTTGATATGGTAAATAACCTTGAGGCGTAGACTAGATTGTTTTTGGTTTATGCCCTCTAAGTACATGATAATGGTTTAATACCGGGATTAATGAACTCTCACTAATCTGGAAAAGGGTGTGGTTAGTTCTTCTAAAAAGCATTATATTTCTTTTAATGATCTTGCTGGAAGTGTTCAGATTTATTGTTCCACACAGTATTGCTTTACTCTTCATTAATGTGCTATGGTTAAGGACTCTTTCCTAATCAATAGCAAGCTTTGGACTGATATTGCTGTGCAATCAACGCGTGCCAGGCTCTGGTGTATTGACATCATCATACTCTAAAGAAATTACCGGAATATATTATTGTACTTTGTGTAGCGCTCACTGGATGTATAACAGGCATGTCATTAGAAAGGTCAGCTCATATGACAGTCCGTCTCTGAGTGCACCTGATAGTAAGAGTGTTAGAGATCCTGAGCAGTTCAAAAATGTCAAGAGAATACAAACTTGTTAATTATAGGCTTTTTTGTATGCTGGCATCTTTTTTCCTGTTTCCTCCTTTCGCGACACCTACTCTGTGTTTTAGTCCCTCACATCCTGTATGCCTTATAATAAGATCATCTCTTATTTTCTTTTGTCATCCATAAATCTAGTTATATGATCAGAATATGTCGGCATTGTTTAATGACAGTACTTCCCTGCCTTCTAGCTTGACACTAATCTTTTTTTATAATAGCCCTACCTAAGTTTGCTACCACACTTCTGTTTGGATCATCTCCAGACTCTAGTTCAATCTGAAAAGCAAGCCTAGTTGTCCCTGGAACAATGACATCATCTTTTCCTAATTTAGGAAACCTAACAGTCAGAATCTGATTTTCATCAATAGTGGAGGGGTTGTTTGTAATAACGATTGTCTGTCTGTTTCCTTTAATGCCTAAGGGATCTTTTAAACGTCTGTATGGATCAAGGATTGCTCCAAATGTTTGTTGCGCCATCTTTTTTCTATAAGTAGCAAAATAAAAAAAACAATAATAGAATAATGGAAGACTATGATATAGATATGGATGATGTGTTTACGCCAGCTGATGATATGGGTGAAGCGGCAACATCTGTAGCACCCTTGCATTCAGTCAGAAGAGAATTATTAGAAAGCAGGGTTAAAGATTTTCACACAAGTTTGGGACAACCAACGCCAGAAGTACTAGACCATACTGACTATGATATGGACAACAAAGACAATCTGTATGCTGTAACCGACACAGGACAAAAGGTTTTATTAACAAAGAAAAATAATCCAAATCAGTTTTTAGCAAAAAATACCCTAAAGCAGAGACTAAGTGTTGCTATGCAGAGAAAACTTGGTATTAGTGATGCACTAACTACTAACAGATTGCCTACGCAAGCTGTTGCTCAACTACAAAATGCTGAACAAAACCTACCAACAAACATTGAAAGTCTACCACTTGAAGACCTAGCACAGTCGGCAAACACAATAACTGAAACTATTCTAGAGTTGGAAACTAGCTTCACACAAGCAGACGAAGACACAGCACTGAAAACAATAAATGATCAACCCCTACCCATGCAAGAAATAATGGGGCTCAATCAAGCACTACAGAGTATTAGAGGCGAACTGATAAATAATTTAGCAAAGCTAGGCATTTAGACTCACGCATAGAACTAGAAAAGAAAAAGCTAGCAGAAGCAGATGATGCAAATCTTGACCAGGAAGTAAAAGAAAGAATCACACAGCGTCTAAAAAATCTGCAAGATGAACGCCAAGCAAGATTAGAGGTCTTAAACAATAACAGACAACAACTACAATCTCAGGTTAGCAGAATAAAAGAAACAATCCACCGAATTCTTTATGAAAACACAACATTAGCCGAAAGAATCCGTACACTGTTTCGCAAGCAAGGCATAACACTTGTCAGTATAATTACAGCATTGGGTTTCGCTATTAGCACACTTGTGTATGCGCTGACAGGAAGCACACTTCCGCCACCACCACCACCACCTTCCGCACCCACAGGCACAGGCTGGGTTAGGAAACAACTCGGCCACTTAGCTGACCTATTAAAAAAATTAGCCTACAAAGTTGGCGACGCTCTTCCTGGTATAATTGGTTCTGTTGTTAGCTGGCTATTATCAACAGCAGGAAAAGTTGGGGTTTTAGGCGGCATTTGTGGGCTTTATGGTTTTGTTGTGGTTTTCTTCTTTCTAAAATAAAGAAAAAGCAAGGCGCTTACAAAAGTATACTTGTTAAAGCAGTTTTTCATTTAGTGATGTTTTAACAAGGGGAATAATTAATTTTTTTTGTTTGCTCTGTGGGGGGGGGTTGTAGTTTTTCCCTTTTTGTTTGTGTCTGACTTACTACATTTTGTTTTTACTCACTTTTTGCTACTGCTGTATTGCTTTGGGGCTGTTTTTTAATGCAGGGGGCCTGTTCATTTTCAATCAGTCTTTCAAAGAAGGTTGTGGTAAAACTAGAAAAAACATGGCTTTTGTTGCCTTGCTTAGCCGCAAAGTTTAGACTCTTATTAGAAAAGCTTAACGTTCCAATATCAAAAAGAGGGTCCAAGGTCTTCAGGATGTTTGATGACTACAAGGGTCAAAGTTTGCCCTCCAGAACAAAAAAACACAAAGCTAAGCCTGTGGACATTGACTAAATAAAAAAGAAATTTAAAAAGGGGTTTTGCTTGGTTTGGAAAACTCAGCGAGTACTCTTTTAGGAGCTGAATTACCTGCGGGATTCACGTTCATACAGTACAAAAAAAAAAAAACAAGAAGCAATTAATTAATTAATTAATTTTTTTTTTACTATATGAGTTAGAGATTTTTTTGGGGTTTGAGGGAAAAAAGTGTTTCGACAATAGAGCTAAAGTTACACAAGCGCAAAATGGTAAAAAGCATTCAAGATGAAATCGCACAAATACCGACAACCTAAAAAAGGATCCACAGTAAAGGTACGTTGGTTGCTGAATTTTTATCAACACGCAAACAAAGGAACAATTAACTGTTCATGTGTCAACAACACAACAAGCACTGAATCCTTTGAAAGCTCAAACAACATGGGGATGAGATGATGCCAACTTTGAGTATGCAGCGAAACGGCAAAAAGGGGGGGGGACGGTGGAAATTTGGTAAGGTTTTTCCATAAAAGTAAAGCAAAAAGTTTCATCCCATTGGGGGGAAGAAGCTACATTCCCTTGCCCCCTGTGTTTTGTAGCAAAGTGCTGTGTGAACTTTCAGAACAAAGATGAAAAGGTTTTTGTGGGGTGGGGTTTAAAACGTTTATGTAACAAAGAATGCAGAGAGGTTTAAAAATTTTCATAAAATTGTAACAAGCTTGTCTTTCCCGGCATTGTTTTTCCCGGGCTTTGGGAGTTTGAAAATTTTTGAGGAACAAAAACCCCCCCATCAGTGAAAATTTTTTAACTGGGAAAGATGCGGCCCCCAAGGGAAACCCAGGGGTTTAAAGCCCCCTTAGGATCTCAAAAAAGGTCTCCCAAATTTGGAAATCCTGATAAGAACCTGTAGACCCTTGCTAGTGGTAATGAAACCAGTTATATTATACACTCATTAGAAAATGAGTAGCTTATTGCACAGCAAAAAAAACTCGGGAAAAAAAAAAAGAGTTTTGCAGACGTGCTTGGTTGTTTCCCACTTTCAGGCGCGGGGACAAACACAGAAAAATTGTAAGGTGAGACCAAAGCAACCCATAAATTGTAACCCAAACCCAGGAAGCAAGGTTTATTTTCAAAACATAAAAAAGCTAAAAAAGAGTCCCTATGTAGTGTATGTGACTTTGGTCTATCATTGTCCCATAAAAGGACCGCCCCGGAAAAAGTGCCAAAAAACAGTTTCTCAGTAATCTTAAAGTCTGTTCTTTTGCTTATTTGTTGTTAGATGGGTGGTGCACACTCGAGCCAGTTTTGTATAGAGGACCGACGCACTAAGCTTTTATTTAAACACATGAAGGTCTAACCCTCTCTCAAAAGCTAAACCTAAAAGGGAGTCATTATTTTGTTTTAAAGCCAGGAACGATGCTTTGCCCCATTGCGGGATTTGTGGTAATTTTGCTGGCAGAGGCTCACAGTCAGGAAATGACCACATATGGTAAGTTTCGTGGGCAGAATAGAAAGTGTAATTAAACTAAAGTAGACCCCCAAAAATGGAAGCCCCGTTTTCTTCCAAATCTAAGAGGTTACGACTACACCTAATTATGGGCAGTAATGATGGTATAAGGTTTCGCATTGCTCAGTATCAGGAAGCCCTATTTTACACTAAATAGTTATCCTCTTTGATTCTGCAAACATTGATGGGATCTCTAGAGCCCTTGTCTTCATTACGAGTACTTGTCAATTACGAAAAATACTTCACCAAGCTCGTGCAAAAAAAATTTTTCCCCTTTGAGTACTGGATCATGGGAAAAGTTTGTGAAAAAGGATTGGCCACAAAAGAAGTTCTTCAGCGACTGACAGGAAAAGGAAATCAGTGTGATGACTATCAGATGCTCAGTGGGCATGGCAAAGATGCGTGTCGACGATGGGCAAATTACATGTCGTATTCTTGTGATGCATTTGCTTGGATTCTTTGAGAACTACAGAAGCCCGGGAAATGAAAACATTATGGATAGACCCATCACACTTATTACAGCACGGGAAGTCTTGGGGGATGCTTTTTTGAAGTTTACTGGGGAGATTGTTTTGTTGTTGCCCTTTGCCAATGCTCCAAATGATTGGGATGGTCTGCGTGGTGGCTCAATGGCACACACAATTACTGTAAGGCCAATAAAAAATATTTAGAAGACTAGCCCTAAAAAAGCTTTAACTACATCATGTATTTGGACGCAAACAATCTGTATGGTTGGGCGATGTGTCAGTCCTTCCCTAAAAAAATTTTTCGTTTTTTAAATGACCCTTTTTGCTGTTGTGGACTTAAAAGCTTTGTCAAATGGTGCCTGTAAACTAGGTTGGATATTGAAGTAGATTTAGTTGTCCCCATGAAACATGTGCCAATGCCCCCAATGGTGCGAAAGGCTAAAACATCTCCAAAAGAACCACCAAGTTTGTCCAAATTTAAAATGAAAGAGCAAGTATTTTTTGTCCTCGAGCTACAGTTCTACTAAGGCAGGGTTTAATTCTTTTGTGTTCTTTATCATTGTGTTGACCAAAAAGGGAATTCATGAAAAAACCCTAATCTGAGACATGATTGGAACGAAGGCAACCGATGATCAGAAAAGGGTTACTTTAAGTCATGAAAACAGGCTTTGGTTTTAAAAAAGGGGAAACCCACACAAAAGAAAAGATGTTAGATTAGTAACAAAAGAAAAAAGAAGCATAAAGCTAACATCAAAACCAACTTTAAGACTACAGGCAATTTCATGACAGCTGTATGGCATCATGATGAAGTGTTGGGTTAAAATTGAAGCCGTATTCATGGGTTTGTGTCTGGAGTGTCAAAGCTGTTGATGCGGGTTTTTTTATGTTTTCTTCAAGCCCAAACATCTGCTGTAAGGGTCTTGTAACAGCACAGACTTTTCACCTAGACTACCCCCAGAAGATATTACAAGACCTTGTAGAGGACGTGCGGTGGATCAGAGTCATGGTTGAACCAGTTTATTTCCAAAGACGTCCCTTGATTCATCGTAAACAAAAAAGTTTTTGGCAAAATGGGATGAGTGAACGGCACTTTTCAAAGAATATTCGATTCAGATTAGATCAGAATTTTTTTTTGCCATTTTAATATTAGACTATTTGCCAAAAAAAAAACTCAAAATTTAATATACTTTTTTGGCTAAAAGTGATGTAACTAAAAACATGTTGTATTTATTCTCTTTTTTCTCTTTTCAAAAACTCATACCATATCTGTGTTCTGCTTGATTATATAAAATGTGATTATGTCATTAAAATTTTTTTAACGTTTTTTGGGTTTTTTGTCTTTCGTTTTGATTTTTTTAAAAAATTATTTTGAGTTTTATCATATAAAATTTATTTTAAGTAAATGAAATTTTTCAATTTTGTTTGTGTTACATTTTTTTGTCCTTCTGGAAATTTTTGGGTCTCCCTTTCTTATATTAAAATTTGACGCTTGTGGAAAAATGTTTGGGGTGAGGGCCAAGTGTTTTGCGTTGCAAGCCAGACAGGTGTTATAAAAAAAAGGCAAAAGGGGTTGGAAAAACAGTGGTCAAAACAAGCATCAGTCATGATAACTACAAAGGCTCTCTTTGAAGGTAAGATTTCATATGACAACCAAGCTTGCTCAACCCTGCCCCAAATCAACACACTTGGTTAGAAAAAAAGACATTGATTGCGCAGGTACAAACGGTATTTCTTCACCAGGCACCTACGCATTGGAAAGGAGAAAAAAGTAATCAATTAAGTAATTTTTTTTTTAAAAAAATTTTTTGAGTTAAAATTTTGATTGGATAAAGGATTGTTTTCTCTTTTTCAAATATATGGTGTGGGACAATGCCCCGTCTTGCTTTTACAGGTGTCTTCTAGACGTTTTTTGGGAGCAAATAGAAAAAAAAATTGATCATGGTCAAAAGAAAAGGTGTAAATAAAATTCTAGGAGTTGTTAGTTGATGAGAGAGTGTTTCCCAAACCCCTTTAGTATTATCAAAAATGTTCCCCTAAAGTGTAACAAAAAACAGTTAGATGGACCTACGTACTTACTTTGATGAAATGTAGCCTACCTTACTGAAAGCGGGACAGTATTAGGTGGCACTAACTGCGTTCCTCTCTAACAAAAGCCGCTGTGGTCGGTAAACCCCCAAATTTAAAACCACCCACACTTTTTTTTTATATTTTTGTCCAAGGGAGGCCTTTTTGGGGGGGCCATTTTCCAAACTTTTTTCGTTTTTTCGGGAAGGGTTTTTTTGCTTGGGGTTTTTTTGGGTTGTTGATTTTTTTTTGTGGCCCGGTTTTCCCCTGGCTTTGTTTCTCAGGCATTCCTTTAAATCCCGTTTCTTCCCAGTTTGTGGTGTAGGGTTTTTTTTGGTGTTGTTGAAATTTTTTAAAGTTTTAACTTTTAAAGTTTTTAAACTGTGGTTGGGAAATTTTTTTTCGATTTTTTTTGTTTAAAATGCCCTTCTTTTACCCAACCCTGTAATTTGGGGGTTTTTTTGGGGCCCCCGGGCTTGTTTCTTGGACTAATTTGGGGGTCTTTTTGTAAGGGGGTTGCTTTAACCAGGTTAGAACCGTTTGCTTTTACCTCTTTTTTGATTTTTTAGTTAAGTATTAAAAGGTTTTTAAATCTTTCTTATTTGGATGAAGGGGGTTTTTTAATGGGCCTTGGTGCAGGAAATAGTTCTGCCCAACTTTTTAGAAGCCCTTTTTTTACTTAGAACTTTTTCCCCAATTCAGTTTTTTAATAGCCCCTTCTTATACCCCTTTTTGGTTTTGTCTGGGTTTGGTTTTGTTTAAAAAAAAGTTAAAAAAAATTTTGGGTTAACCAATTTGGCTTTTCATTTTTATGAAATTAAAAAAAGCCGTTTTGGGGGCGGGGGTAAATAGAACTTGGGATAAAAAGGGTTTTTTTTGTACAGGAAATCTTTTTTGGGGTTAAATCAGAAAAATTTTTTGCGCTGCCTTTTAGTTTTTTTTAAAAGCCCTGGCCTTTCCGTTTTTGGTGTTTTAGTGTTTTTTGCTTTTAAATTTCCTTTTCTTTTTATAAGTTTTAAAAAAATGTGTGTTAAATAAAAAGGGGTTAATCGCCCACCAACCCCTTTTTAAAAGAACCCAAAATTTTTTCTTTGGGGCCTGTTAAAGGGTTTTTCAAGGTGGTTAAAAACAAAAAAGCTTGGCGTAATTTAAGTTTTTTTCCTTCAACCCCATTTTTTAAAATCTTTTTAAAAAAGTTGCCCCATAAATCAAAAAAAGTTTTTGCAGCTTTTTTTCCTTTTCACGAAAATTTTTTTTTTTAATAAATTAATGGATCTTTTTCCCTTTTTTTTTCTGGTGTGGCTGTGGGTTTTTTTTGGGGTTTTTTCTCTCTTCTTGTCTTTTGGTTGTGCTGTCTTTAAGGCTTTATAACCCCCAACCAACCCATATATTAAGAAGAATTTTTTTTTTGGGCTTTTTTTTTCTGTGTTTCTATAGGAAATCTGTTTTTCTAATGTTTCTCCAGATAAGTCTTTTGTTTGCTTGGTTGCTAAGTTTTTTCTGTCGATTCCATTCTGCTAACCTCTTGCCGTTTCAAATTCCCAGGTTTCTTTTTTAAACAGATGTCACTTGTGAAAGGGAGGGTTGCTCTTGGTTCTTGGACATTCTCCTGTGTTTCCTGTTGGTTCGTGACTGTGTTCTGTTCCTCCATCTTTCTCTATGTGGTTAAATTTTATATGTTTTAAAGTTATCTACTAGCAGCTATGGTGCTAACAGAGAGCCAAAACGGTAATACATATCGCAGCCAAGTGTCTCCAGCGTTCTAGCCCAAAATAGATCTTGTGAGAGGTCATATGCTGAGTCAGCTTCTGAGTCCACATTAAAGACCCTACTTGTTGCTTTAGCAATATGACCAATAACAGTATGCCTCAGGCTTTCACTATTTTTGCTCCAAGAAGAGATTCATACCTATTAAAATACTTAATAATGTCTTGTGGTGATAACTGCTGCACCTGTTCAACTGTTAGTTGTGTTCCTAAGTAATGCTTTGTTTTACCACAAGCAGCAAGAGAGTACAACTTCTCCTTCTTATCCAGTAGATTCTTCTCATCTGTTATTTCTTCTTGACTAGAATCAGTAGATGTCATCAACAAAAGTTCGTCGCAATTCATGTTGTCTATCTTTATCAATATATTTTGTGTAAAATAATTGTTGTTCTTGACAAGTTGTTGATAAGTTGTTGATAAGTTGTTGATGGGGACTTGTTTATTTCTTGACAAGTTCTTAATATAGTTCTTGTTTTAGTTCTTGGTAAGTTCTTGATAAGTTCTTGGTAAGTTCTTGATAAGTTCTTGATAAGTTGTTGATAAGTTGTTAATAAGTTCTTGATAAGTTGTTAATAAGTTCTTGACAAGTTCTTGATAAGTTATTGATAAGTTGTTAATAACTTCTTGACAAGTTGTTAATAAAGTTCTTGACAAGTTCTTGATAAGATATTGTTTTAGCATAAATTCCCATAATTTTATAGTTTTACCCATCAAAAATAAATTAGTATTACTTTCAGTTTTAGTAGAGAGATAGGGAAAAAGGGGGGTCAAGGTAAACTACTTAGTTTTTATATAAAACTATGCAAGTTTTTGGTTCGATGAGGCGAAGCCGAATCGGACCAAAAGTTGCCTGGTTTTGGATAAACAGTAAGTAGTTGAGCTTGACCCCCCTTTTTCCCTATCTCTTCTTTCCAACAGTGAAAACCTAACTCACAATATGCAACCCTCCTGTTTTGCTCTCTCTCTCTCTCACATATGCACACACATATACATGCATACACGGACAGACACGCGCACACACACGCACGCACACACACAGGTACGCACAAACACACGCACGCACACACACACGCACGCACACACGCCCGCGCGCACCACACACACACACACACACACAAAACATACGCCCGCGCGCATACACACCCCACACACACACACACACAGACACACGCACGCACGCACACACACATCCAAACACGCGTGCACGGGCGCAAGAGAAAACGAACAATGAACAATGAACAATATTTATTGCTATTTAGCAATCAAGCCATATAGCGCTGCGGTTTGGTAAGAAACGATATCGAACGCGACGCGATTACAGTGACATGGAAACCATGTCAGTAATGGTATGTCCATCTAGATCTGATACATTATTGTCCTGTCTCAGTTTTCAAAACAGCCTTTCCTTTTCTAGTCTGCAGCCAGCGAAGTCAGCCCATGTAAAACCGGATCAGGTCCCGAAGAAGATGTAATTCCCGTTCAGCACGTGCCACTGTCTCTGCGTGTTGTGTGTTAGGACGCTGCTTCCCTTTACAAAGTCTGGCAAGCCTGACACGTTCTTCTGGCAACATGTTTCTGTCTTCTTGCTTGATATACCAGAACACACACTAAGATTCCTCGCCAGTATCTACATTACAAGAATATTCTAGGGCGATGTCATTTGATTCACACATCAGAATAGTTTGGTTGCCAGAATGTTGAACTACAACCTTTCGAAACTGTGTTTCTTTTGCTGTCTCGTAATCCACGCTGCACACGTTTATCAGTTAGAGTTGACACATACTCTTTTACAATACCAGTATGAAAACCCTCAACTGTGCAGTCAACTGTCTGTCCTTCGTCCACATCAGACAACTCAGGATACACACCAATCTTGCTGTCTGTTGCTGGTTCACAGGGCAAATCAAGAGAATCTAGTGTGGCTGGGACATTCACTGCACTGTCAACACACAGCTCTGTGTACACGCTGGCTTGTTTTGATTCTACATCTACTCTCTCCCAATGCAGGGAGTCACTGTCAGACAACACGGGCTCTTCCAAAACACTGTCCTTGTCACACTGACGACTTGCCTGTCTTTCTTGATGTTGTTTACTTCTTTGGACGTCGCGATGGATTTGGGAAGGGGGCATCTTGCGAAAATACTGAACTCTCTAATTACGGTTCAGCACTGGGTCCGCCATTTCTGTTGACACTGACTTGTCAGCTGGCTTCAGAAGACAACGCTGCCGCTCTCCCCCGCGACTTTCCAGCTCGATAGGACGTTGTCGATCAGCAGGGCGTTTAGGTTGTTACTACAGTTGCTGGAAGGCCAGTAACTGGCATTTTGAAGCTTAAATGCAAAAATTTGCAGCAGCTTACTAACAGCACGCCCTTTCAGTTCTCGTCCCGTCACCAACCCGTGCAAGAGAGAGAGAGAGAGAGAGAGAGAGAGAGAACTCTAAACTCTGAACTCTGAACTCTGAAATAGTTTAATAGTACATCGGCCTTAGGCCACAATACAACAAAAGGGAGTGTTGGGGGCGGGGGGCGGGTATGCAATGGAAGAGAACAATGATTTCACAATGCAATACAATTTTTGAATCAGTTGAAAAGCTTCACTTCTATGTATGTACACATATTCCCTGTCAACAGCTTAGGGTTTTAACTTGGTATACTATGTACGCTCACTCATTCCAGTTTGATCACAAAGCACCAGCATAACTTACGAAAGATGAAATGCGGAAAAACGTCCTGAGAATCATGGCTATGTGTCGTGAATCTAATTTACTGTCAACAGTCTAAGACAGCAATGCAATCTTGAATAAGAAACAAACAGTCAAACCAACCGAATGACAAATAACCCTACCGTGCTGTTCAGTATATAAAACGAAACTGATGATTCATTTTAGGATTACAGCATCCTAAATGGGTTGAAACTAGTCAGTAATATGTCTCCTTCCCAATTTAAAGTTATTTAAAATGTTGATAAACTTTGAAAGCAAAAAACTTAATGAATATTACACCTTATACAGAGATGCGACATCACCATAAAATAGTATCACTTAGAACTTTCAAAAAGAAGAAGAGAGGAAACATTCACATGAATAAAAACACAACAAAAACCAATAGAAAAAGGCAAAAAAATGATGCAGTATAGTGAAACATACCAAAAGTAATGTTCCAAATGACAGATCTACAGTATCATCTGTGCCTTCGGTTTGTAGCATGAAATACATATCTAGATAAACTATATCTGAGAGTGGTATTTTTGGCTCTGAGAAGCACGTTTAGAGGAAGAGTAACAAAATCGCTAAGGAATTTTTTTTCTTATATCGTCATATGCATTACACATAAACACAAAATGCTGTTCATTTTCAATCTGATTTTTGCAAATGGACAGTATTTGTCACGAAACGATTTGCTATATCGATGTACATTATTATTTAAAGGAAGAACATTAAATTTATTTGTGTAATGGCAACACGAAAGCAAAACACATCCATATAAAGAATGTACTGTTCTTTTCCAAAATGGTCTTAAATGATCGATAAGGCGGTATCTATCGCGATCTCTAATAGTGCCTGTCCATTCTTGAATGTAATATCAACAAGCCTCTTTTTGAATGTAGCCAAGAAAGTTTTACATCCCCAAACCCACCTGTTGAACCCAAAAACAATGTTAAAGCCAGTTGCACACAGAACTTCTCGTACTTTTGAGCCCCAACATTGTTTACCACAGATGTCTAATTTTTGTAACTTTTGATAAGCTTTGCATGGTAAACGTTCAATATTCATTTCTAAAAATTTGCACCAATATCTCACACAGGCTACATAAGAAAAATTTACGTATAATGGATATCTGCCAAGGTCTCCATATACCCTTCTATTAGGAGTCTTACTTGGAAACACCCAGGGAAAACCCCTTTCAAAACCATCATATGGACCTTTTCTATATGATCTAAACTGTTCAACCCCCCTATTTTTACAGCATAAAGCAATAAATTTGGGTGTATTTAGCGTCAAAAATTTTGAAAAAAGTGTTTGGCAAACATTTCTTTATACTTTTTTAAAACCTTGTTCAACTGTAATACTGCCTTTTCCCCTTTAGTTGTCAAATGCAATGTACCTCTTTTTGCACTGATCATAGTTGGGAAAGCTATATCCTTAAAAAAACAATAATCATTAACAATTCCAGTCTGTTACCTTTATAGAACCATTTTTCACGCCTTCCTAACATCCCCCCTTTTCTGAACACCCTGATCTTAGTTTATCTATATTTACGTTAAGTTTTTGCTTTCACAAAATGTTCAAAGATTTTTAACTGTTTTTGGGACCCATGGTGTTTTTTAAATCAAAGCCACGTCATTGCAAAGGAAGGATAAGAAATTCCTGCTTGGATTAAATGCACCCATGTTTCCCTTTTCATTGAAAATTTAGCTATTGATTTATAAAATGGAAAATAATGTTGGGCTGGAACAACCCTTCCTTTTCCCAATTGGTGTTTCAAATCTTCGTTATTTCAAAATTTCCCGGGAAAACCCAGATATTAATGTTTTTCATGGTACTTTTGCTGGAGGAGAAAAGAGGTGGAGGAGAGAGGAGAGGGGAGTGAGAGAGAGAGAAGGAGAGGGAGAAACCCCTAGTAATACATTTCTTGTTTTTATGAAACCCGGTGGAGAATGCTTATTTAATGAGCTATGATTGTTGTTAATTTTTTGGTGACAAATTACATAGTGATTGCTTTTACTTTTTTTAATTGATTTGAAGGTTTTTGTTTTTTTAGAAAAAAGTTTTTTATTGTAATAGTGCAGGTGGATGTGTTATTGCATTTCAGCCTTTTTGTGCAGTTTCCTTCTTTTTTCCTAGAAAAAAATACTAAGCTTTTCCTTTCTTCCCTTTTTACTCTATTCCCTTATCAAAGCATGAATGGGTCAGTGGTCTAGAGGTAATGGCCTGCCCAGAAAGCCAAAAGTCAAAAAAATGGGGTCGGAAGTGTGTGGGTTCGAAACCTGTTTTGGGCCCCAAATTTTCCCCATCCATTAGACCATGAGTGAGGGTCGGGTGTAGTCTTTTGGATAAGAGATAAATGAAGTTCATGTGTTTTCACATAATTTTTTAATGGATAGGGAAACAGTACGATACAGAAGGAAAAAAAAAAGAAGATAATGGTGGCCTGTCTTGAGGCAATGCGTTTTCCCCCGGAAGGCATCCCAAATTTGTTGGAGAAAATTTGCCCTGCTTAAAGTGCTACAATAAAAAATAATGTAAATCTTTCAATCCCTATTACATTTCCATCTATAGTCTGGTTGACCCCCATGGAACCCCTATAGTTTTTACGTCCGTTCCCCCGCTCCCTTTATTCCGGCTTTCAGGAGTATGATTCCAAGTTATCCCCCCTTTCAAATTGAAAAAGACCTTATCACGTTATGGTAAATTTAAAAATTTTATTGGGGGACAGCAATGTCAGCTGTGGCGTGTTATATTGTGGCAAGACCCGTGCCCTATGGTGTCTTTTAATTTATGGACAGACAGTTCCCCTATGGGATGTCTATTTTAGGACAGCCATGTTGCACTAGATTGTCTATGTTGATGGCACAGAGCAGGCACCGACAAAAATCCGCTATGGCATGTGTATATTGATGGCTCGACCCTGGACAGACTGTCACGTATGGCC
>CM054157.1:226995-243321 GCA_028751875.1 Rapana venosa
GCACACTTGTGTATGCGCTGACAGGAAGCACACTTCCGCCACCACCACCTTCCGCACCCACAGGCACAGGCTGGGTTAGGAAACAACTCAGCCACTTAGCTGACCTATTAAAAAAATTAGCCTACAAAGTTGGCAACGCACTTCCTGGTATAATTGGTTCTGTTGTTTTATCTATCTATCTGTCCCGTAGTCTGACGACCGTGGGGGCACCCTCAAAGACTCAGCAACCAGTTCCCTCCATTCTTCTCTCTGTTCTGCCTTTCTCAGGGTTTTGTTGAGTTCTAGGCCTGTCCATTCACTGATGTTATCCTCCCAGCTCTTCCTTGGTCTGCCTCTTCTTCTTCCTCCTTGGACAGTGCCTTGCAAAACTGTCTTTGTAATTCCTTGGGATCTTGTGACATGCCCATACCACTTAAGTTTACGCTTTTTCACGATCGTTAGAAGTTCTCATAGGGTCCAATGGTTTGCTGGATTCTGTTATGCACGCTTTCGTTGCTTATGGGGTTTCTTTGTAGGAGTGCCAAGGAGTCTCCGAAAGCATCTCATCTCCACTGCCTGTACCTTCTCTCCAAATCTGCAGTCAGGGTCCATATTCACAGGAAATACAAAAATATGGATATGAACAAGGAGCCCCATTACCCTGTCTTGGAGATAAGTGAATATTTTTATCTCTCCAATGGTGTTTATTTTTTGACAAAGCTGTTATTGTCTGTGCAGTCCTGCATACTACTTCTGGCTTGGATCCCGGGTCGGATACAATGGCTCCCAGGTACTTGAAGCTTTGAACTGTTTCCAGCTTCTGGTCATTAACCCTGATATCAGTGCTAATGCCGTTGGTGTTATTAGTCATCATTTGGTCTTCTCTGCACTGATTTCCATGCCGTATTTTTGGGAGGCCTTATCCAAGTGTTCTGTTAGGCTGGCAAGCTTTTTTTCTGATCCTGCTATTCCATCAATGTCACTGCGAAGCGGAGGTTTGTGATCGTTCTGCCACCAATGCTGACTGATCCTTCATGATGTTCCAGTGCATCAGCCATGAATTTTCTCAAGGAAGATGTTGAAAAGAGTGGGTGAGAGTAAAACAGCCCTGCCTTACCCCCAACTGTTGTTCGAAACCATTCTCCAATGTTTTTGTTGTAGTACACTGCCACTGGTGGGCCTCGCTGTACAGCTGTTTGATGACTCTGATCAGGTTTTTCATTGATGCGTACAAGTTCATGGTTTGGCCCCAAAAAAGCTGCATGCCACACCCTGTCAAATGCCTTCTTAAAATCGTAAATACGTGGTATAGGTCTTGTTTATGTTGAAGGTAAACCGCTCACATAGTATTCTGAGGTTGAATATCTGTTCTGTTTGTGCTGCGCCCTGCTCTGAAACCTGCTTGTTCCTCAGCAATGATGGTCTCTGCTTGTGGGTTCAGTCTATTCAATATTATCTGCAGCATGACCTTGCTTGGGTGACATATGAGGCTGATTGTGCGGTAATTTTGGCATTGTTTTAGATTTCCTTTCTTGGGAGGGTGTTGATGAGTGACTGCGTCCATGGTGTTGGCCATTTTCCTGTCTGCCAGATCTTGTTGCAGATTCTTAGTAGGGCGCTGATCATGGGTTCCCCTCCAGCTTGGACCAACTCAGCTGGAATGTTTGTCAGCCCCTGCTGACTTCCCCTTTTTCAGCGATCTGACTGCTGTTTCCACTTCTTCTCGGAGGATAGGGTGACTGTCTGTGTCTTTGCTTTCGGGTACATTAAGGACTTCTGGATCTCCTGCGGTTCTATAGTTATACAGCTCGGAGCAGTATTCTGTCCATCTGTTCAGAATATCCTGTCGTCAGTGAGACACTTCCCATTTTTGTCTTGGATTGTTAAACCTTTTCTCTGTTTCGTGCTAGTCAGGTCTTTCACCAGCTGATATGCTTTCTTGCTATTGTTTTTCTTGATGTTCTCTTCAATGTCTTGGCACTGTTCACCGATCCATTTCTCTTTTGCCTCCGTCATGGACTTCCTGATTCTTTTGTTGACTGCCCTATATTGTTCTGCTCTTTCTTTTGTTTCATTTTTCTTTTTCTTCAACTCTCTACGCTTGTCGCATAGTTGTAGGATGTTAGGTGTGACCCATGGTTTTTTGACTGGTCGGCGTTTGCCAAGAAGCTCGTTTGCTGTTTCAGTCACTGCTGTATTGAAACTATTCGTCAGTGTGTCTATGTCTGAGTCTGGCTATTATCAACAGCAGGAAAAGTTGTGGGATTTATGGCAGAGCATTTATGGGCGTTACTGGTTTTAGTTGTTGGTTTTCTTCTTTCTAAAATAAAGATAGCAAGGCCGCTTAAAACAAGTATACTTGTTAAAGCAGTTATTTCATCATAGTGACTGTCTCTTACAAGGGGAATAATTTTTTTTTGGTATGCTCTGAGGTGGTAGTAGTAGTTCTTTCCCTTGTTGTTGTTGCTTCTGTTGTTGTGACTACACTTGTTACTGCTGTTGTATTGTTTACACTTTCATTTTTTCCAAGCAGCACATTATCTCCAGCTATAATAAATTGTTTTTAAGTTTTAATTGTTCCTATTTTTTAACTGATTTTTGGAAGGCAAAAATAAAAAACCCCATGTTCCAATAGAAAAGGGGTTCTATTTTAACCGGCATATGAAAAACATCTTGATAATGTTTTATGCTTGATGGGGGTTCAACGGGCCGGGGGTTAATACGTCTTTAAAAGATTTCCCAAGAAACTGCTTCTGTGAAATCAAACCCAGTGCCCCCCAAAAAACTTTCGACCCTCCCCCCCCGGGGATTCCTGGGGGGGCCCAAAAAAACAGGGCCTTGTCGGCCCGGACCAAAACCCCAAATCCAGGTCTTTTTTAACCGGGGGTTTTTGTTCCCTTCAACTTTTAAACAAGAATAAAATTTGTCCTGCATACATGTCATTTGCTCTATTGAACCAAAAACCCAACTCTTGCACCGCGTGAAAAAAATGAAAATTTGGCGGCCACCAGTCTGGGTTATACCCCCTTCCCACCCCACAAATACAGAGCCCCCCATGCCATGATTTTTGTCCTTTTTTTTGGCTAAATTCAGTTTTAGAATCAATATTGAACTCTTTGGGCACAACCTTTTCAAAACCCTTCATTTTAAATCCACAAAAAGGGGAAATTGAATTTTTACAATCAGGGGGGCCGGTGGGACCTCCAGCTCAGATAACAAAAACGCCTAAACTTATAGTACCCCATAAAACCCCTGTACACAAACTTTACTAACGGGAAGGGGTTTGGTTCATGGGGGGTTCACAATAAACACACCACAGCCCGAAGTTGCAAAGGGGATAGCAAAGTTAAAGGGGTTTTGGTAAAGCTTATGATTAGAAAACCCAAACTTTCGCATTTGGCATCACCCTTTAAATTGGGGGGTTTTAAGTATGATTTTAGTGGGTTGGGGAAACTTTTACTTCGAAGATCAATGTCCCCCTGACACAGAAACATCACTTTTTTAAAAACCATGGTTTTTGGGGTTATAGTGGGGATCCAGCCTCGTTTTTTTTGCATCTTTAAAAATTTTTATACATTTTTTTTTTCTATAAAAATAAAATGTTTATAACACTAACAAAAAACCAATCGGGTGTACCTGTGTAAAACAAAGCCTTTCCTATTGAAAAACCGCTTTTCAACATAAAACAGTTGTTTTTGCACAAAGGTTTTCTACAAGAAACATGGACAAACATCGAAAACACAACAACTGGCTAAAAAAATATGGATCCTATACTAGAGTGTATAAAAAAATTTAAACTGTGCAAGAAGGTTTTTAGGGATTTTTTTGCACACTGGAAAAGGACCCTCTTTCGCCCAGCGGGAAACACACCAAAAAAAACCAACCAACCCTAGTCTTAAGACCCCTTTAAAAACAGTCATCTTCAAGAAATAAAATTGTCACAACGTCTTAAAAAAAATGCTTGGGGTTTTTGCATAGACCATTTTAGAAAAGGGGGAAAAGATGATTGGGAAGTATTTCATTGCTGGTGGTGTTAACATTATGATTTTGATGGGGGGAAAAAAACCAAATGTCAGGGAAAGACCCTTTTTAACAGGGGCAGTAAAACTCTTTGCTTTTTTTACACCTGCTCAGTTAAACAAAACCCAACAAAACCAAGTGGTGACGAAGGCTTCTTCCCCCATCAGCCCCTTTCTGATCAAACTAAAATCCTTCCAACTACAGGGCAAGGGGTACTGTGAAATGCGCACAATACTTTACAAACATTTCCATTTTAAAGGGGAAACCAGAAAAAGGTTTCCATGAAAACACTCTGTAAAAAAATCAAAGACGCAGCACAAAGAACAGTTGCTGAAAAAAATTTACATATTACATTAGAAATAAAATAATAAAAATACTAATATACATACGTAACCTTTCCCACGCGGCCCCGTAAAAGAGAAACCTAAAACAGCCAAACATTGACTTAAAGATTTTGGGTGATGTCCAAGAGTTTGAAAAAGGAGGGGAAAGGGGTTTGAATTTTAAACGTTTTTGGAGAAAACCCCAAAGAGGGATACTAAAAAGCGTACAGCAATAGAAGAAGCTAAGAAACCTCCTGGGTTTTCCCCAAACTTAACGGTTGCGTAATGTTGAAGCTAAAGCATTAGCAATAAAAGTTTTTTTACTTACAAAGTAACATAAAAAGCTAATAAAGGGGAAATTTAAAAAACCAACATCCGACGGGGCAGATCAATTTTAAATTTTTTATTATTCCATACACTTTTTTAGGCCCCAAAAAACTTTTCGTAAAGCCAAAAGCTGGCCCCAAGAAAAACATAGCACTACCTACAATCGCTACAGAAATAAAATAAGAAATAACCCTTACAGAAAAAGGGCACTTACTTGCTTCTTAAAAAAAGACTCAGTGACTAAACCATCAACCACATTGCTACATTCCTTCCATATTTTCCTCGGGAAAGATCATTTTACACATTGGTGTTTGTTTCTGGTTGCAAAGAAAAAGACTTCTTTCTTTTTCCCAAGGGAGGGGATTACTTTTAAATTTAAAAAGACCTCGTTTTTGATCCCCAAAAAATTCCCCAAATTGCAAATTCGGAACAGGGGCAGTGAATGCCCTTTGGAAGGGGAACTTTTCCCAGTAAAAAAGTAAAACTTGCTCCTAGACCCACCACAGCAACCAATTAGCATCCCCCCCAATCTACACCACTTTGACCTCGTTGCAGTCTATTACACAAAATTTTTGAAACGGGCCCGACAATAAATTTTAACAAGACTTAGGGGAATGAATACCAATAAAAATTACACTCGTTTTTTTTAAACAGTATAAGAAGAAGATACGATTTCTAAATATCCTAAATTTCCTAGTGCACCGGGATCCTGAACCTTTTAAAGTAATGCAAAACCCTTTTTCGTTTGAAAAAACCCTTAACACAATCACATAAAAATTGAGCAAAAAACTAGAAAAGTAAAAAAAAATGCAGGGCTTAGGAAACAGATCAGCATTTACTGGTTGAGCTCTATTACTACGGGTTTACAGCAACCGGTCTACACCGGGCCACAGAACGGGAAATTGCTTTTCTTGGCTACGGGAAAATTGTTTCCCCTTCATCTAAAAGAAAGGGGCCCCTGTTTCAAAAACAGCAACCCCTTTTTCATTTGTCACATCAGTTTTTTCAAAGAAGGTTGGGTAAACTAGAAAAACATGATGCTGTTTTTTGCCTTGCCCATTAGCCAACCCCTAAGCTCATTTAGCTCAAATTAGCAAAGCTCTAACATTTTTCCACAATACGGGGAAGAGGATTTAAAGCGTCTTCAGGATACTACATGACTAAAAGCTCAAAAGTTTCGCCCCCCCAGAACAAACAAAAACAAAGCTTTTCCCCTGGGGACTTTGACTCAAAAAAAAAAGGAAGGGTAATAAAAAAGGGGTATCGGGGGTTGGGCCCAAGGGACAGTGTTTTAAAAAAACCATCACCCGAGAACTCTATTAAGGACTAAGAATTCCCTGGGTAGATTTACTGTTTCAAAACCGTACAAAAAAAAAAAAAAACAAGAAGAAATTTAATTAATTAATTTTTTTTTTCTTACAAAAATTAGAGATTTTTTTTTGGGGCTCATTATGGGCAAATTTTTTTTCCAGACTAAAGACCCTACAATGTCACACAGCACAAAATTTTAAACACAGAGAAATTCAAGTGAAAATTCAAAAATTTACCAACAAAAACAATAGACCACCAGTAAAGGTGAAAGTTGGGTTCCCGGGGAGATACAATACAACACAGCAAACAAAGGGGAAACAACTTTTTCCCATGAATCAAAAACCCCCAACAAGAAACTGAACCCCCCCTTTGAAGAGCTCAACAAAACAGGGGAATGAGATGTGCGCAACCCCAATATTTTTGCAGAAACAGCAAAAAAAGGGGATCAGGATGGAAATTGGTAAGGTTTCTTCGCATAGAACAAAGCAAAAAAAAAAGTTTCACCCCTTTGTTGGTAGAAGAAACTTTCCCCTTGCAAAAAGGAAATATTTTGCAAAGAGAGCTGTGCTGAACATACAGAACAAAGATATAAATGTTTTATGGGGTTGTGTGCGGGCAAATTTTTAATTTCATGAAAAAAAAGAATGCAGAGAGAGTTCAAACTATCATAAAACTTTGCAACAAATTTAACTTCACAGGCTTTTGATTTTCCCCTGTAGCTGTTAAAAAAAATTGATCCCCTTTGAGGAATTAAACCCCCCAAACCATGTTAATTGTTTACACGGGGATGATGATTGGCCGGGGCATTTAACTTCTTGGTTTTAAAAAACCGCTTGGGAAATCTAAAAAAAAGGTCTCCAACAATGGGAAAACCCGACAAGAATCATGTAATCTTTTTTAAAATCAAAACGAACGGGTTATCACTAACACAAATTAGAACAATAGTAACTTGTTGCACGGGCTAAAAAGGGCATAAACAAAGAAAAGAGTTTTGCAAGGGAGGCTTGGTTCTTTTACCACCTTTGCAACTGGGCAGAAAACACAAAAAGCATTGTAAAGCGAGGTTGAAGCAACCCACCGAACTTGTCAAAACCAAAGCCGGGAAAGCAAAGGGGAAAACTTAAAGGGAAAAAATTTTAAAAAGATGAAAAAAGAGCCCAATGTATTATGCCGACTTTGAGTCTACCCATTTTTACCATACCAAGGCCCAGCCCCGGGAACATCTACCAAAAACCCTACCTGCTCAGTAACCCTCAAGTCTGCCCCTTTCAAAAAAAAAAAATTGTTGAAAATCTGACGGGGACACACAGAACCATTCTTGTACCCGAGGACCAGATGCAGCTAACATTTCTTGAACACAGAAAGCGAATCAAAAGTCACTTCTCTCAACAGAAAAATTTTAAACAAGAGATTATTATGACAGAAGAAGACGGAGCAGTATAACACAGCCACACATTTTTGGGATTTGGGTGATAATTTTTTAAACCCACCAGAGGGCCAGACTTCACACATTTAGAAAACCCAAGACCAAAATTAGTGGTAAGAAATCGGGGAGCAGCACATAGTAATTTGAAAATCTACAACAAAAAAGTAACCCAAATTTTGGGAAGCGCCAGCCTTTTCCACAACTTAGGGGTTTTACGACTCACACCAAATTTCCATGCGGGCCAGTGACGATGATTAAAAGGGGCTTACTGCATTGCTCAATCATCAGAGAATTACCTGATTTTTACACAAAATAGCCGCCCTTTTTTGGATTCTGCCCAACTCGAGGGGACCCTCTAGAGCCCCTTGTCTTCACACTAAAGTAATTGCCAAATTTACAGAAAAAATTTTGACACAAAGCTCGTCAAAAAGGGCGCCCTATCCTTATTTTAACTTGGACTCATGGAAAAAAGCTTTGATGAAGAAAACGCCCCCAAAAGAAAAAATTCTTCAGCAGATTTACAGGAAAAGGGAATCATTGATGAGGACAAAAAAACAGTTTAAAGGGGGGCATGGCAAAAGATGCAGTGCCGGACGAGGTTTGATTCCCCATGATCAGTATCTATTTTGCGGGAATGAAAATGTTTGCTTGCGGAGTCTTTGAGAACAATAAAAAAAAAAAAGGGAAACTTTAAAGGGCCTAGACCCACCCAACTATATTACAGCACCGGAAAAGTTTTGGGGATTTTTTCTTGAAGTTTAAACTGGTGTTAATATTGTTTTTGTTATCTGTTTCCAAAATTTTTCCAAATGTTTGAGGAGGGTCTGCGTGGGGGCATCATTATGGCATTCGCAAAAAAATTCTGTAAGGCCAAAAACAAATTTTTTAAAGACAAATGATTGCAAAGTTCTAACAAACATCATGTACTTGGACCAAACAATCTGTATGGATGGGCGATGTGTCGGGCACTGCCACTAAGAAATTTTCATTTGTTTAAGGTCCTTTGCGTGATGAACTTAAAAAATGCTATTTACAAATGGTGCCTGATCCAACACTAGTTGGATCTTAAAGTAATTTAAATCCCCATCCCCATGAAACTACATGATGCCAAAAATACTACCCAAAGGGGCAGAAAGGCTTAAAATAAATCCCAAAGAACCACCAAAGCTTGTTTCCAAACTTTAAAAAGGGCAAGACAAGTTAAAAATTTTTTTACTTCAGACTGCTACATTCTTTCCTAAACATGGGGTTTAAAATTTTACTGCCCGTTTATCGTATCATGTGTTTTGAAACCCAAAACAATTCATGAAACCCTACATCCCTGAAGAACACTGATCTGAGAACGAAGGCAACCGAAGCATCAAAAAGGGTTACTTCCAAAGCCCTTTTGAAAAAAAGCTTTCTTTGGTAAAACCCAAGGGAAAACCCCCACCCAAAAAAAAAGATTCCCAAATAGTCACAAAGGAAAAAAGAAACCAAAAAGCTGCCCTCAAAACCAAGCAAACAAATTTTTAGACAATTCCATGACAGTCTGTATGGCATCAAGGGTGAAGAAGGTTTAAAAAAGGGTTAAAAATAGACAAAAAAACCCCCAAATTTATTGGGGTTTTTGTGCTGGAGCTGTCCAAAAGCTGTTGATTGGGGGGGGTTCTTGTAAAGAATTTCTTGAAGCCTAAACATCCTCTTGTAGGGTCTTTTACACAAAACACCGACTCTTCATCCTAGACATAACCCCCCAGAAGATATATACAAAGATCTTGAAGAAGATGTTGCACTTGGAAAAAGTCTTGGGAAAAACACCTGTGATTATCCAAAAGATAGTCCCCTTTCAAAAAATCATAAACAAAAAAGTTATTGGTAAGAAGAAGGAAAAGAGAATTAATGGAACTATTAAACAAAGAATTGTTGGGGTTTAAAGGGGAAAATGTATAGTGTTGCAAGTCAAAAGGGGGTTTATAAAAAAGGCAAAAAGGGGTTGGAAAGCAATGACCAAAAAAAAGCCCTCAGTCAAGATAACTAAAAGAGGCTCTCCCTTTTAAGGGAGAGGGATTTTTTTTTATGACAACCCAAACTCTGCTCAACCCGGGAAACCCAAATCAACACAACGTGGTTTGAAAAAAGACACGATTGCCCCAGGGTAAAAAAACGAATAATTTTTCACCAAAACAATCAACGCACTTGGACCGGAAACAAAGTTTAAAATTAAATTTTTTTTTTTTTTTTAACATTTATAAAACGGCTAAAAATTTTGGGTTGAAACTCACAATGGATTGTTTACTCTTTATCAAATACTATGGTAGTGGTACAATGCCCGTCTTCCCGCTTTAAAAGTGCTGCCGTTATTTTATATTATGGTGGGGAAGGGAGGGAAAAAAACTTGATCATTTGGGAAAGAAAGAAAAAGGCCCAAAAAAAAAAATTCTAGGGGTTTTTAGGGGATTAGAAGGTCCAAAACCCAAATTCCAAATATTACAAAAATTTCCATAAATTGGGAGTAACAAAAAAACAGAAAGATGAAAACCATACAGTCACACTTCCCGATAAAAAATAACCCCACCTTAAATGAAAGGGACAGTATTAGGGGGCAAAAAGCGCATTCCCTCCTAACAAAAGCCCGCTGTGGGGCGGTAAGGGCAAATAAAAAAATAGGAGGAACCCCTCCACAACTTTTTTTATTTCATAAGTGTCTATGGGCCCCAAAGGGATCCTTTTCTCCCTTTGTGCCGTCCTGGCTTCAGCTTTTTCCCCGGGGCATACAAAATATCTCCCGTTTTTTCCCCAAAAGGGGGATAAATGGGTTTTCCCTTTGAAGGTTTGTTTGGGGTTTTGCTTGGGTGTTTGTTTTTTTGTTTGATGGGGGTCCAAAAGTTTTAAAAACCCCGTGGCTTTTGTTATCTCAAGTTTTATTGCTCTCAAACTGCAGGCATCCTTTTTATACCCACCTGAAATTTTGTTGCCCGGGATCATGATTTTTTTGGGGGGACTGATATGGGAAACAGTCCCCTTTTTGCTAACACTTGTTTAAAACTTTTAACCAGTGCTTGAGGGTTTTGGGGTTGCCCCGGTATACCTCCTTTTTTTTGCACCCCTGCTTTTTTGTAACAACTGGGTTTTTAAAAGCCCTTTAAAAATCTTTCCACACCGGGACTGAATATTTTGGGAATTTTTAGGGGGCCCCCACTATAGATTTTTTGCAAAGCAACTGCAGTTGCCGTGGCCACTCTTTTTCGAAGGGCCTGCATCTTTTTACCAGAAGCTACGTCCCCCTACAGGAAAAAGCATACTTTTAAAACCTCTTTTTTCTGATTTTGGGCATGGGTAAGTATAAAAGGCTATTTGGTGAGTATCATTCGGCTTTATTTAGAAAAAAGGGCTATTTTAAAGCGCCTTGGTGCAGGGAAATAATTTGCCATATTCTTTTTTAGAAAAAGGGCCCCCTTTTTTTTGCTACTTTTGGAACTTTCCTCCTCGCAAAAGCTCAGGTTTTTTAGCAAACCCGTCCTTTCCCGTACCCTTTTTTGGGGGTGTAGTAGATCCCTTTGAGAGTTTAAAACATCCATTGTTTTTAATATAAAAAGTAAAAAAAATTTCCCCGTTGGTTAACCAACCTTCCGTGCTAAAATATACTAAATTTTCCCGGGCCCCCCACAATAAAAGGGAAACTCGCCTGTCCCTTTTGGGTTTTAGTGGGGTTTAAAAAATCACGAAGCTGGGCTTAATTAAAAGGGGATATTTGTTTTCCCGTCCCCAATGTAGTACTCTTTTAATTTCCCTAACCCAAAATCAAAAATGTTTTGGGAGCATGTCCTTTTTCACAAGTTTTTTTTAATTTAAAAAAGTCTAACTGAGCCCTTTTTTTGTCTTTTTGTATTCTGCCTGTGCCCCTGTTCAGTTTTTTAAATTTCTTTTTCATGCCTCTTCCCTTTTTCTTTTGTATGAAGTTTAGAAAACAAGTAGTTTCCCGCCGTAAAAGCAATTTTGGGTTTAAATACAGAAACCCCAACCATCACAATTTAAAAAAGCCATTTTCCCATTTATGGGCAAAATTTTTTGGAATAATTTTCCCCCTTAACCAGGAAGTCTTTTTTAGCAATGGAGCTGTTACAACCCAACTAGCTTTGGGGCGTCTTTAAAGTCTAGTTTTCCTAAATCAGCAGGCCCAAATTTTTTAAAAACTCTTTTCCTAACATAGTATAGCCCACACTAAGAAAAGCCCAAAAACGGCAGCGTTTGGGGGGGCCCCGATTGACGCATTTTTTTCTGTACTTTATATTTCTACTATAATATAAATTAAATTTTTTTAAATCTATTAAACATAAAGAAAGGAAAACGTTGTCAGGGTGTTTTCCTTTTTCAATGGGGTGGGTGTGGGGTTTTGGGGGTTTTGGGTTTTTTTTCTTGCTGGTCTTTTTTTTGTTGGTTTTCTTGTTCTCCAACTCTATAGGCCCGTATAAAACCCAATTTCCCCCTACTGTTATACCATAATTAATAAGACTGAATGTTTGGTTTTGGTGGGGCTGTGCCCTTTTTTCTGTGTTTTTATAGGCTCTTTTTTTTTTAATGTTTTTCCAGAAAAAGATTTTTTTGCTTTTCTTTTTGCTAATTTTTTTTCCCGTCGGGTTCCATTTTGCTAAAAACCCCTTCCACTTCAACTCTCCCAGGTTTTCTTTTTTACAGATGTCACTTGTGGAAAGGGAGGGTTGCTCTTGGTTTTTACATTCTCCTGTGCCTTTCCGTTTGGGTTTGGGCTGTGTTCGGGTTTCCCCCAAACTTTTCCCTATGTGGTTAAATTTTATTGTTTTAAAAATTAAACAAACTTTGCAGCTACGGGCAAAAAAGAACCAAAACGGGAAAAACATTTCACAGCCAAGTGTCTCCAGCAATTTTTAGTCAAAATAGGACTTGTGAGAGGTCCATGCAATCAGCTTTTGATCCACTTAAAGACCCTACTTGTTGCTTTAGCATATAAACCAATAACATATGCCCTTTCCCTTTTTACCATTTTTTTCTCCAAGAAGAGATTCATAAAAAATTAAAAAAACTTAATAATGTCTTTGTGGGGAAAACGGGTGCACCGGTTTTTTACTGTTTTGTTGTGTTTTCCCAAAATTTTCTTTTTTTTACCACAAGCAGCAAGAGAAAACTTTTTCCTTCTTATTTCCCTAGACTCTTTTCAACTGTTTTTTCTTCTTGACTAGAACCAGTAGAAGTCCCCAACAAAAAGTTCATCGCAATTTATGTTGTCTATCTTTATCCCAAAAATTTTGTGTAAAATAATTTTTTGTTGTTCTTGACAATTTTTTTGAAAATTTTTTGATAAGTTGGTTTATAATTTTTTGATGGGGAAATTGTTTAGTCTTGAAAAAGTTCTTGTAAGTTCTTGTTTAAATTCTTGATAAGTTTCTTATTAAAATTTTTTGCATTAGTTTTTTAATTAAATTTTTAAAAAATTTTGAAAATTTGGGTTTATAAGTTGTTAATAATTTTTTGACAAGTTCTTTATAAGTTCTTGATAAATTTTTGATAATTTTTGAAGAAGTTCTTGAAAAAAGTTCTTTAAAAAAATTCTTGACAAGGGTTTTAAAAAAGTTTTTTGACAAGTTTAAATTTGACAAGTTTTTTGTTTTTGCAAAAAATTCCCATAATTTTTTTAGTTTACCCCCTCAAAAAAATTAGAATTTCTTTCAGTTTTAAAAAAGAGAGGGGAAAAAAAGGGGGGGCAATTAAAAATGTTTTTGTTTTTATAAAAAACCCAGCAAGTATTGGTCCATGAGGTGAAGCCCGAATCGGGCCAAAAATTGGGCCTGGTTTTTTATAAAAAGTGCGGTTTCAAGATGGGTTTTTTTTATTTCAAAACTGTAGTTTCAATATCTTTCCCAAAGGGTGTTTGCGGGCAAATTAAGAGCACTGACTCTTTAGAAGAGAGGGGGATTTTGATAAAGTATTAAAAAAATGTTTTCAGTTTTTAAAATGGGGCCCTTCGAGATAATTTTTTCCCCCTATTTTAAGGGGCTACTTCCCCGAGCATTTTGTGGGGGCAGTTGTGATGATGTAAATTTATTGGTAAGATGTAGAGGGATTGGGGGTAATTTTAGCGCTGTTGTGGTGGTGATGTGTTTTGGGTTTTTGTTGAAACAGTTTTGGGGGTGTGGTGGGAAGGGGGAGGGGGGGAAGGAAAGGGAGGGAAGAAAGAAAGGAAGGAAAGGAAAAGGGGGAAAAAGGAGGGAAAGGAAAGGAAGGGGAAAGGGGGGGGGGGGGAAAGGGTTTTGGGGGGGAAAAAGGGGGGGGGGGGGGAGGGGGAGGAAGAAGGGGAGGGGGAAGGGGGGAAGGGGAAGGGGGGGGGGAAGAAAAGGGGGGGGGAGGGGAAAAAGGGAAGGGAAAGGGGGGGGGGGGAAAGGGAAAGGGGGGGGGGGGGGGAGGGGGGGAGGGGGGGGAGGGGGGGAAAGGGGGAGGGGGAAGGGGGGAAAGGGGAAATTTGGGGGAGGGGGGAAGGAAAGGGGGGGGGAGGGAGGGGGGGGGGGGAAAGGGGGGGGGGGGGGGGGGGAAATAAAGGGGGGGAAAAAAGGGGGGGGGGGAGGGGAAGAAAGGGGGAAGGGGTGGGGGGGGGAGGGGTAGGGGGGTGGGGGGAAGGGGGGTTGGGGCGGCCCCCCCCGGGTTTTTCCCTACTGCCCTTCCCGGGCCCGGGGGGAGGCAACCCAAAAAAAGGGGGGCCCCCCCGCCGGCCGCCCCCCTGCCCCCCCCCCCCGGCCCCCGGGGTCGGGCCGGGCCGACTTTTGGGGGTTCCTTAGGTTTTTGTTTCCCGCCCCTTCCGCGCCTGTGGGGCCCCCCCGGGCCGGGCCCCCCGTGCCGTCCCTCCTTTCCCCCTGCCTTTCCCGCGTGCTTCCTTTCCGGTTCCGCCATCCCGTCCAAAACCCCTGCCCCCGCCGCCTGTGGAAAATCCCGGGGGGCATTCCCCATCCGGGGCCCCCGGCCGGCCTCCCGGGGCTTCCTTCCCCCCAATGCCCCCAGCCTTCCGCCTTCCTCCCTCCCCCCCCCTCCCCCGGCCCCCGCCCTGCCCCGGGGCTCCCCCCGGGGGCGGTTCTCCCCTGGCCCCGGCCCCCGGGCCGGCCTCCGGCCGCCCGTTCCCCCTGTCCCGGCCCGGTCCCCTTTGGGGGGTTTCCCGGGAGGGAAAAAGGGGAGGAGGGAGGGCCCCCTGCCCCCTGTTGGTTTTGGGGGGTGGAAATTTTTCCTTTTATTGTTTTTTTCCTTAGGTTTCCTAAACCCGCCGGGGGGGGGGGGGAAAAAAAAAAAAAAAAAAAAAAAGGGGGGGGGGGGGGGGGGGGGAGGGGTTTTTTTTTAAAAAAAAAGGGGGGGGGAAAAAAAAAAAAAAAAAAAAAAAAAGGGGGGGGGGGGGGGGGGGGGGGGGGGGGGGGGGGAAAAAAAAAAAAGGGGGGGGGGGGGAAAAAGGGGGGGGGGGGGGGGGGGGGGGGGGGGAAAAAAAAGGGGGGGGGGGGGGGGCCCCCCCCCGGGGGGGGGGGGGGGGGGGGTGGGGGGGGGGAAAAAAAGGGAAAAAGGGGGGGGGGGTAGGGAGGAAAAGGTAAGGGGATCAAAGGGGAGGAAGGGGAAGACCGGATCGAGGAGGGTAGGCAAGAAGGGAGAGCCAGGGGAGGAAAGGAAGGAGAAATTTTTTTTAGAAGAAGGACTAACAGTAGACTTCCTGGCATTCCACGCTCACCGGCTCACTGACTCGGCTCAGTCACATTCATACCAGCGGGCCATGGGTAGGTGAGATCCGCATCAACCGCGGCAGCGTGTCTATCTCGGTCGCATGATCCAACCAGCTGAGGAGGAATTGGGGAATCGAGAGGTAAAGGGGGGAAGGAGGGTAAATCGGGGAAGGAGGGATGCTGAATTCTGGGAGGCGCTAGCAACCCAAAGGTAAGAGAGAGAGGGGAAAAAGGAAGGAAGGAAGTAGGAAGGGGGGGGGGATAAGGAAGGAAGGAGGAAAGGGGGTGAGGAGGGGGGAAAAGGGGGGTGGGGAAGGGGTTTAGGAAGAGAGTGGACGGCAGAAGGTGAGAGGAGAATGAAGGACTAGGCTGGTGGAAGGGGAGAAGAAAGGGAAGAGGGAGCAGAAAGAGGGAGAAGAAGAGAAGAACCAGGGAGGAAGGGAAGGAGAAGAGGAAAGAGAAAAGGAGGAAGGAGGAAGAAGAAAGCCCCCGGAAAGAGGAGAAAAAGAATGAGGAAAGGGAGGAAGAGGGAAGAAGGAAGGGGAAGGAAGGAAGATAGGGAAGAAGGAATGAAGGAAAGAGAAAGGGAAGAAGAGAGAAGGAAGAAGTGGAGGAGGAGAAGGAAGGAAGGAAGGAAGGGGAAGCACGAAATAAGAAGGAGAGGAGAGGAAGGAGGATAGGATTGAGGTGCAAGAGGATGGCAGGATGAGGAGGAGAAGGAAGGAAGAAGGAGAGGAAAAGGAGAGGAGGAAGAGGAAGGATGGAAGGAAGGGAGGAGGAAGAAGGAGGAAGGAGAGGAAGGAAGGGGATGGAAGGATAGGAAGGAAAGGAAGAAGATGGAAGGAAGAAGGAAGGGACGAGGAAGGAAGGAAAGGAAGAAGAAGGAAGATGGAGGGAGGGAGGAAGGGAAGGGGGAAGGGAGGAAGGGGGGAAGAAAGAGAAGGGGGGGAGAAGAGGAAAGAGGAAGGAGGAAGGGGGGAAAGGGGAAAAGGGAGGGGAAGGGGGGAAGAATAGGGTTTGGGTTTGGGAAGGGGGCGACCTTCTCCGTCCCGGGGCCCGCCCTCCCGGGTCTCCCCGCCCTTTTCCTTACCTTCCCCCTTAAAGGGCGCTGAGCTTTCGGCTTAAACAAACCATTTATTCAACATCACCACACCCAAATTTTCATTTTTTTTATTTAAATTAAACCCCTACTTTTATAATTGGTTGGGGTTTTGAAATTTTTTTCCCCCCCCCC
>CM054157.1:243821-321321 GCA_028751875.1 Rapana venosa
AACACACAATGCAACACAGAAATAATGCTGTCTTCTTAATACAGAATGCAACACAGAACTAATGCTGTCAGGTTAACACAGAATGCAACACAGAAATAATGCTGTCAGGTTAACATAGAATGCAGCATAGAAATAATGCTGTCAGCTTAACACAGAATGCAACACAGAAATAATGCTGTCAGGTTAACATAGAATGCAGCATAGAAATAATGCTGTTAGCTTAACACAGAATGCAACAGAGAAATAATGTTGTCAGGTTAACACAGAATACAACACAGAAATAATGTTGTCAGGTTAACACAGAATGCAACACAGAAATAATGCTGTTAGCTTAACACAGGATGCAACACAGGATGCAACACAGGAATAATGCTGTCAGGTTAACACAGAATGCAACACAGAAATAATGTCACAGAACATTCACAAATAGTCCAGTCACATAAGCTAAAGATATGTAAAAGTCCCTCGTCAGTTGGTAGAAAATGCCCCCCCCCCCCCATCCCACAAAAAATAAACAAACGACAAACAAAAACCAACCAAACAAGAAACATAACCAGTAAGAGGTGGACAAAAACAAAACCCAGAAAAAGCAAAAGGAGTGATGACACTGTACACGATTTCCAGAGAACTGGAATACACAACACATGTGCTTTGTTTTACGTCTGGCCTGTTAACATCCGCGTTAGAGCAACACGGAAAAGGATAAGAAGAGAGGAGGAGGAGGAGGAGGAGGAGCAGGAGGGGCAGGAGGAGGAGGAGGAGGGGGAGGAGAAAAAGGAGAAGAAGAAGAAGAAAGAGGAGGAGGAGGTGGAGGAGGAGGAGAAGAAGAAGAAGAAGAGGAGGAGGAGGAGGAGGAGGAGGAAGAGGAGGAGAAGAAGGAGGAAGAGGAGGAGGAGGAGAAGAAGAAGAAGAAGAAGAAGAGGAGGAGGAGGAGGAGGAGAAAAAGGAGAAGAAGAAGGAGGAGAAGAAGAAGAAGAAGAAGAAGAAGAAGAAGAAAGAGGAGGAGGAGGAGGAGAAGTAGTAAAAGAAGAAATAGATGAAGAAGAAGAAGAACAACAACAAAAACAACATCACGAGAGAGAGAGAGAGAGAGAGAGAGAGAGAGAGAGAGAGAGAGAGAGAGGCTACAACTCATGATCCTACTTTTTAAAAGACGAAAAAGGCAGAGAAATGAAAGAGTAAACAAACTTTTTTAACCAACACACGCACACACACACATACACACACACACACACACACACAAAACACACCACACACATACACATAAACACACACACATACACACAAACACCCACCCACCCCACAAACACACACACACATACACACAAACACACATACACACACATACACACACACAAAACACACACATACACACATACCCACACAAAACACATACACACAAACACACACCCACACACGCACCACACACATACAGACTTACACACAAACACATACCAAACAAGACCATAAAAACACCCGCAAAATATTCATAGTAGTCAAGGAGCAAAGCGTGCAACAGTAAATAAAAAATGCAAAGAAAAGATAAAAGGAAAAAAAAAAAACTGCAAGAAAAACAACAACCACCGTGACTAGCTGGAGCCACATAGAAAGATGCTCTTCTTTTGGGAGAAAACAGAAATGAGATCAGTTGGGCAGAAAATAAACCTGACAAAGAGAATGGAAAACACACACATATAAACACAGACACACATACACACACACAGACACATACACACACCTACATACACATGCACACACACATCCACACACATACACACATACAAACAGACACATACACATACAGACACATACACACACATACACACACACATGTCCACACATGCACACACATACACACATATACACACATATACACACATACACACATCCGTACACACATACACACACATACACACATACACAAAAAGACACACACATACACACACACACACTTTTAGGAACAGTAAACGAAAATCAGAAGAAGAGCAATGAAAAAACCCTCAAGAAAAGCTTTGAAGGGGAAAAAAATACAAAGAGAAAAGTGGAAACAGAGTTCGTAATCAAAAACATGTAACAGGAAAAATCGAATACAGGGAAAAAAAGAAAAAAAGAAAGAAGGGTTGAAAAAAAAGGAAAGGAATAAAAAAGAAAGATAAAAGAACGAAAAGGAAAGAAAAACCCAGAATAGAAGGAAGAGAGACAGACAGAAACAAAGAGAGAGAGAGAGGGAGAGAATGAAACACACACACACACACACACACACACACACACACACACACACACACACACACACACACACACACACACACACACACACATACACACACGCACACACACACACACACACACACACACACACACACACACACACACACACACACACACACACACATGCACAGACAGACAGACAGATAGGTAAAGAGAAAGGCACACACAGAGAAAAAGAGAGAGAGAGAGAGACAAAGATAGAGAGACACCCAGTCAGACAGGCAGAGAAAGACAGAGACAAGAAAACACAACGCTACACAGAGCATACAAGGCACCCCCCCCCCCCCACACACACACACAGAGCAAAACAGCCTAAGATGCTCCTGTGCGATTATCATCGTCACTATGTCATGCACCGCCATCGCTGACTGATTCTGATGTAAAATACTGCTGAGCTATAGGGGTCCCCTTTGCAAGCGACAGTCACTTCCTGTGGCCGGAAATTGGAAAACAACTCATGACCTGATGACTCGCGTGATCAACCTGGCTTCCTGTCTGTCTCTCTAGTTTTCTGTCTGTCTCTGCATTGCTCTCTGTCTCCCTGTACATACATACATACATATCTATCTATATCTATCTATCTATCTATCTATCTATCTATCTATCTATCTATCTATCTATCTATCTATCTATGTGTGCGCGCGCGCGCGCGCGCGCGTGCGTATGTGTGTGTGCGCGCGTGCGCGCGTGCGTGCATATGTGTGTGTGCGCGCGTGCATGCGTGCGTGCATATGTGTGTGTGTGTGTGCGCGCGCGCGCGCGTGCGCGTGTGTGTGTGTTTAAGAATGTATGAATGAATGAACAATTTTAATTGAGGGAAAAGAATAAGCACAGTGTGGCTTTTTTCAACAGCCCTCAGTAAAGATAGGTAACTCAATCAACCAATCTGGAAATTCTGTGCTGGAGTTCCCTGTCTTTGTTTCTGCCATGTTCCCTTTCTTCCTATCACTTTATTCTTGTCTATTTTCTGCCTTTTTGGTCCACTCTCCTGCCTCCTTGGTCCATTCTCCTGCCTTTTCTCCATAATGGCTTCAAATATAACAATTCTCTCCCATGCCAAAGTCCGATGCGCTGGGACTGATTTGTCAGGCGCTTAACGGCAGCGCGACGCATTTTGGCTCATATAACAGACCGCAATGAGTTGCTGTCCGAGTGCTGGCGGAAGAGGAACCAATCATCCTCTAAAGCAACTGAACAATCAACGCATCAAGAACTTCGGAAAAATGACAGGCACATCAATAAACAAAGAGGAAAAGGAGAGACAGTCACATACACAAACAAATACCAAAGAAGAGAAGAAAACGTGAATACTTTGTTAACGAGGGAAGAAAACAATTAGCACAAGCCGCTTTTTACATCTTGTTCTGAAGCAACAAAGAAATAATGAAATAAATGAAAATCAGACATCAGACAGACAGACAGACAGAGACAGAGATTGGGTGTGTGTGTCTGCTTTGGGTTGGTGGAGGAGGAGAGACAGAGAGGAAAGGACGACCGTGACTTTCCCCACGTGTCTCACTACAGCAGTCATTGTGTTCCCCAGCTGTGGGTCCATCCCTGTGTGCCAGCATTGTCCCCAGTCTCTAGACTCTGAGTGGTGGTCTGCATGCTAGACTTTCGGATAATATGATAAACCGAAGTTCCGTGTGCAACAGGCATTCAGTACACGTAAAAGGACCCACGGCAACGAGAGAGTTGTCCCTAGCGCCATTCTGATTAAAATAAAGCCGAGCTAATAGGGAAACTTGCACACAATTAAAAAAGAAAGGGTGGTGCTGACGCACTCTCCCCGGGTAGAGAAGCCCGAATTTCACGCAGAGAAATCAGCCGTTGCTGAAAGTGGTATTCAATTCAATTCTGGTCTGTAATTCTGCATTTGTTATCGGCACTGTACTGTATACTTTTTTCTACAGCCTTCATCAACTCTTTCCTTCCATCCGATCTCCTTCCTGCCCCCCCTCTCTCTCCCCATCCCTCCCTCCCAACCTCTCCTCATTATCCCAATGTTGTGGCAAGTCCCTGTACAAACCCTGTCTGTGCAATTAGCTCATTCTAAGCATGCCACACAGTCTTGCATCATTCTGTTACACACAAGGCAAAGGAAAACAACACACACACACACACACACACACACACACACACAACACACACCACACACACACACAATGACACACATTTAAAGTGTCTTTATCTCTTGCATTATATCGCTTGTTGTTTTAGGCCTAAATCAGAATAAACGTTTCGCATTCGCATTCTGCTTATGTCTTTTCTTGAAAAAATGTCTTCGATTTGTTTCTTCTTTAAGGTGATGGCTTGAGGAAGAAAAGCCAATGTGGTACTCATTCACTGTATCATCTGGAAATAAACTGGATTTTGACTTTACTTGACTTACACACACACGCGCGCGCGCACGCACGCACAAATGCACACACACATACTGTGCGCGTGCACTTATGTGCGAGGACACATGCACGCACATACATAAACACATACACATATCGCCACATGTCACAAGTGATCAGCCTTCCCTTTCCGTAGGTCTGTTCGTTTTGACAGTCTCTCGCTGTCTGTCTGTCTCTGTAGTCTTTCTCGTTTTCTGTTTCTGTCTTTTTCTCTCCACGGCTCTGTCTCTCAGTCTATCTCCCTCAATCCATCTTTCGTATTTCCTTCTAGGTGTTTCCCTCTGTCTGTCTGTTGCCGGCACAGCTGTTTTACTCTGGGTCAACTCCAGGGGACGGGATAGCTCAGTGGTCAGAGCACACTCGCTTTCCCCCAGCCAAGTTAAGCAGCGTCGAGCGTGGTTACCAGTTGGATGGGTGACCGTTTGCGCGCCTTGGCTTCAGTACAGTTCACCCAGCTGTAAATGGGTACCTGCCCTCTTTAGGGTCAGGGAAGGTAAAGCAGCGAGGGAGAGGAGATGGGCGCCGCCCTCAATATGCTGGCCCTAGAGAAGTGAGGTCTCTGACGCCTCGCTCCCCTACGACCTTATAGGTTATGGGACTCCTTTACCTTTACCCTTTTTACAACTCCCCCTAGTCCTGCTTTCCAGGCCCTCAAGCCGCTGTTCCCTTCTCTCCACACGCCCTGTCCTTGTCGCTACTGCAGAAGGATGGCAGTCACCCCAACAACAGCCTGCTGGTGGGAGGAAGTCCATCAGCCTCACCACAGCAGCTGACGTCTTCCCCTCACACTAGCCGGGAGGAACACAGGCACAGACACAGAGCTTCATGCAGGCACGCATCAATGTGCACACAGTCATATCCTTCCCCCCAAATGCTTGATGTATACAAGCATGCACAACACAGAGAGACAGACACACAGTCCTCTCCGTCACAAAGAGAGCGAGAGAGAGAGAAAGAGAGAGAGAGAGAGAGAGAGAGAGAGAGAGAGAGAGAGAGAGATTGATTGATTGATCATCTTTGTTCCCTAGGGATACAGATAAGTAATGACATTTTTTTCCATCCGGCCCTTGCCCTGAGAAGAGATTATACTTAATACTTTCAAGTAAACGTCAAACAACAAAATAAAAAAATAATGATAACTAAAAAAAAGAAAAGACAAGAGAGTACCAAAACAAAGAATGATACGCCGGAATAAAGATGTTCAGTCTAGTCTTAAACCTGTCCTTGTAAACACACATATATCAAAACAATCAATGGATATGAAAATCAATACAACATCAGGGAAAACAAACAAACAAACAGCAAAATGCAGGCAAACTCCGGAAGCGAGCAGGCAAGAAGGGACAGAGACAGACAAAGAATGAACCAATAGTGAAAGAGTGAAACCTCCAGTCTACTCACACTACCACGTAGGAAACCAACCAACCAACCAATCAGCCAGCCAACCAACCTATCAATCCATCCACTCACCCACCCACCCAACACAAATGCAGATGACCACCTCCCAAAAAGAGGAACAATACAAACACATACATAATATATAATCATACACGTAGACAAATACAAACACCTCCTAGAAGAAGAAGAAGACCACAATAAGCAAACAGTTAAAAGAAAAAGAAACACACAACACACACACACACACACACACACACACACACACACCACACACACACACACAACACACACACACACACTTAACTACCCACTAACTAAACAAATAACTTCTCCCCAGAGCAGGCAATCTTCATCCAGATTTTTCCTGTTTTCCTTTCTCATTCAATGCATGCGACTCCCTGAAGACGGAACTCGGCTGCCTTAGGAGTGGGCCAAAGCAGTCGCGTTACCAAAAGCCTCGTGACTGGGATGTCTAGCGGCGGAAGGGCAGAAGACTGTGTGTGTGTGTGTGTGTGTGTGTGTGTGCACATGGAACAGAGGTCAACGCCAGCTAAACACAACACCACGCGGAGCCAGCCACATCGCCCAGCACACCACAGTGACTTCCCCTGACCGGAAATTGCAAAACAAATCTTAACTCACGAGGTCACCTGCACTTCCAGTCTGAAAACGGGAGAATAGGAGAATGGGAGACAGGAAGAATAGGAGAATAGGAGACAGAGAGAATAGGAGAATGGGAGACAGGAAGATTAGGAGAATAGGAGACAGGGAGAATAGGAGAATGGGAGACAGGGAGAATAGGAGAATAGGAGACAGGGAGAATAGGAGAATGGGAGACAGGAAGAATAGGAGAATAGGAGACAGGGAGAATAGGAGACAGGGAGAATAGGAGAATAGGAGACAGGAAGAATAGGAGAATAGGAGACAGGGAGAATAGGAGAATAGGAGACAGGGAGAATAGGAGAATAGGAGACAGGGAGAATAGGAGAATAGGAGACAGGGAGAATAGGAGAATAGGAGACAGGGAGAATAGGAGAATAGGAGACAAGGAGAATAGGAGAATGGGAGACAGGAAGAATAGGAGAATAGGAGACAGGGAGAATAGGAGAATAGAGACAGGGAGAATAGGAGAATAGGAGACAGGGAGAATAGGAGAATGGGAGACAGGAAGAGTAGGAGACAGGGAGAATAGGAGAAGGGAGAATAGGAGAATGGGAGACAGGAAGAATAGGAGAATAGGAGACAGGGAGAATAGGAGAAGGGGAAAGACAGGAAGAGTAGGAGACAGGGAGAAAAAGGAGAATGGGAGACAGGAAGAGTAGGAGACAGGGAGAATAGGAGAAGGGGAGAATAAGAGAATGGGAGACAGGGAGAATAGGAGAATAGGAGACAGGGAGAATGGGAGAATAGGAGACAGGAAGAGTAGGAGACAGGGAAAAAGGAGAATGGGAGACGGGAAAATAGGGGAATAGAGACAGGGAGAATAGGAGAATAGGAGACAGGGAGAATAGGAAATAGGAGACAGGGAGAATAGGAGAATGGGAGACAGGAAGAATAGGAGAATAGGAGACAGGGAGAATAGGAGAATAGGAGACAGGGAGAATAGGAGAATAGGAGACAGGGAGAATAGGAGAAGGGGAGACAGGAAGAGTAGGAGACAGGGAGAATAGGAGAATGGGAGAAATAGGAGAATGGAGACAGGAAGAATAGAAAAATAGGAGACAGGGAGAATAGGAGAATGGGAGACAGGAAGAGTAGGAGACAGGGAGAATGGGAGAATGGGAGACAGGAAGAGTAGGAGACAGGGAGAATAGGAGAATGGGAGAATAAGAGAATGGGAGACAGGAGAATAGGAGAATAGGAGACAGGGAGAAAGGAAAAATAGGAGACAGGAAGAGTAGGAGACAGGGAGAATGGGAGAATGGGAGACAGGAAGAGTAGGAACAGGGAGAATAGGAGAATGGGAGAATAAGAGAATGGGAGACAGGGAGAATAGGAGAATGGGAAGACAGGAAGAATGGGAGAATGGGAGACAGGGAGAATGGGAGACGGGGAGAATAGGAGAATGGGAGAATAGGAGAATGGGAGACAGAGAGAATGGGAAAGAATGGAAGACAGGGAGAATAGGAGAATGGGAGACAGGAAGAATAGGAGAATAGGAGACAGGGAGAATAGGAGAATGGGAGACAGGAAGAATAGGAGAATGGGAGACGGGAAGAATAGGAGAATGGGAGACAGGGAGAATAGGAGAATGGGAGACAGAGAGAATAGGAGAATGGAATACAGGGAGAATAGGAGAATGGGAGACAGGGAGAATAGGAGAATGGAAGACAGGGAGAATAGGAGAATGGAAGACAGAGAGAATAGGAGAATGGAAGACAGGGAGAATGGGAGTCAGGGAGAATAGGAGAATGGAAGACAGGGAGAATAGGAGAATGGAGAGAGCAAAGGCAAGGACCTCTGGCAGCGGCCGACTTCCTCCACTGTGTGTACCAGTGTCACCTGCTTTCTGTCTGCAGTATGAGAGCTGTCGGCTTCTCTTTGTGCCTCTGTATCATCATAGTTGACATTCTTACCCTCCTTTCTCTCACATGTACACACACAAGCGCGTGCGCATACAAGCACGCGCGTATGCATGTATGCACACACGCGCGCACACGCACATACACACTTTTTGTGCATGTATTCCATTACTTGCATCAATGCCTCACACACTGAGAGAGAGTTTCACATGTCAGACAGACAGACAGACAGACAGACAGACAGACAAGAGGCCAGACATCTTTGCCAAGGACAGTGTATTAACACAGCAATATGTCAAAACAGAAACTGGCTTCAGATTGTCTTTCTGGCTTTTTTCCTTTGCATAATACATAGCATGAGGCACGCTCTCTCTCTCCCCTTCCCCCCTCTCTCTCTATCTGTATAATTATATGGGCATTATATAATATGTGTATGAGTGTGTGTGTGTATGTGTGTGCGCGCGCGCGCGCGTGTGTGGCGTGCATACGTATGTAAGGACAGACCCCAATAGATAGAGGGTTAAAGAGAGACAGAGCAAGACAGAGACAGTCATAGACAGAGATAAGATGAGAGAGAGACTGACAGACAGATAGGCAGACAGTGAGAGACAGACAGGGACAGACTGACAGACAGCAAAAAGGGAGGGGTGGGGGCTACAATGTGGACTAAGCTTTCCACTGTGATTTCAGGTCGATGATCAAACTCTGAGAAAAAACCCAGATCAAACCAACAGGATAAAAACACAGATGTAGACAAACCAATTAAAGACAGATACAAGAAACCCCGCAGGTGAAGAAAAAGACAGAAAGAACGAAAGAAAGAGAGAAAGAAAGAAAAAAACTGAAGTCAAGAAAAGACAGGCATTAAGAAAGGCAGAAACACAGAGAAAGGAGAAAACTGTAATATAAAGAGGACTGAAAGAAAGAAAGAGAGAAAGAAAGAAATGTGTACAGAAGAACTGGAGGAAAGCAAGACAGAAGAACAAACAAATAAAATCAGGAAACTGCGAAAAAGTAGATGTTTCCACGATATATCTATATGTTGTTGCAGTTCAGACAGACAGCCAGCCAGCCAGCCAGCTAGCCAGACATGCTTGCCAACGGTAGTGACACTGTCTGACGGCAACAGTAATCAGTAAAAGGATACACATATTGGGAAACAGCAATTACACGCACACACACACGAACACACGAACACAAGCACACGCACGTGCGGGCGTACATGAGTTATTATGCATACGGGTTTGCAATCATTGATGTGAACGTCTTTTCCTACTGATTAGGCACATGTGTCTGTGCTCGTTGATTACAAAGAGAAAAACAATGCTGACAACGGCTCGTGGTCATCTGTCTCTGCTGCAGCATGAGCTACAGGAATCTGCTGACGCTGAAGACAGCTCCATCCTTCTGAGAGCTCAATAGTGTACCTAGTACACTGTGTTGTAAACGGCCTGTATCAGTTATAACTAAATAGTTCGGCGGAGGTCTCTGTACACTGAGCACATACAAATAACACGGGTTTCGTCTTCTCATGCATTTTTACAGAAGGATAGTTTCTTTTCTCAATGTCTATCTAAATTAGTGACAATTTATTTCCGATGCTCCAGTCCAAAAGCATACTGAAGCTGTTCTATACACGTTAAAGCTGACCAGTTCCACAGACTGACCCTGTCACACAGCTCGTCTGTTTCATGCTGGATTGCGCGACGGAGAGAAGGCAAGAAAGAAAAAAGCATGTCAGTTTGAAATTACCTACCTCCAAATTACATATGATTATGCTATTACCGTAAACAAGAACAACAACAGTAACAACAACAACAACAATAGCAGCAACAACAGCAACAAGAGAACCAACCCACCTACCCTCCAGGAACCCAACCAACTAACCAGTTAAACTAACCCCTCCCCCCTTCCCAAGCAGACCTGATATAACTCAGAACCCTACTGCTTTTCTTTTTCTGTTTAAGTGTATGCAACAAGAGATCGACCACAGCTGAACAGTACACTTCTGCTAGGCCATCAATATTTCTCCCCCTACGCATGACAGTGACTTCACCTGGCCGGAAATTGCAAAACAAATCTTGACTCACGTGATCGCCCGCACTTCCGGTCTAGATGTGGGCAGAGATTTGAGGTGACAAAAAATGACTTTGAGTACCAGTTGACATTTTCTTCTTTTCCGGGGGGGGGGAGGGGGAGAAGGGGGGATGGGGGTAGGGGGGGGGGGGGCAGGGGACTTATCTCTTCAGTTTCCCCTGCCTTTTGTTGGGGGTTGAACTGTGTTTTCATGGCTCAGGCCCAAAGCGGTGTCAGTTCTTGATGCCAGCAGAACACCAAGGTCTAGGTAAAGTGTTGTTATGCTCTGAAATGTTGAAGCTGTTTTGAACCATAACAAACACTCAGCATGGCAGCCTGTACGCTCCAGACCCATGGAAGGAGAAGAAGTCAGAGTATGGGTGCCTACATGTTGAGGAGCTGGAAAACAGTCAAAAAGGCAAAGTTCTGCCCCCGACTCCCAGGTGTGCTGAGTGCATCAGACAATTATACAATGTCACTTACACACTTAGTCCCTCACTCTCCAAGTGTAGAAAGAAAGAAACAAGGACAGAAGTAGGATGTTGATAACATCATTACCAACAATCCACCACCACCACACCAACGACAACAACAACAACAACAAAAGGGGTAATAACTAGTGCACTGGTGTTTTGCAGTACCTCATCTGTCTAAAATCTGAACAGCTGCAGGATGGATTCACGTCTGGAAACGGACATCTGCTACATGTAAGAAACAATGATGAACGTGACACTAGAATGAAAAACAAGAATGTTACAATATACATAACTCTTTATTACCATCTAGTTATTATTCTTATGTATAGCACAATGACACATTGCTTGCTGTGGAGGTATATTCTAATAACGGTATACTGACCTGGGGATATGCACACAGCTTTACTCACACAGAGAGGGGGGGGGGGGGGGTAACAGAGACAGACAGACACGAGACAATGGGACCATAGGATGGAGAAAAAGAGCAACCATAAAAAACATAAAACACTGAAAGAGATAAAAACAAAATTACAAAACAAAATTAATGAAAGAGATAAAAGTAGACAAAATAGAGTGACAGAATAAAATGTGACAGCCAGACAGACACCCCCCCCCCCACACACACACACGCGCGCGCGTGTACACACACACACTTGCAGAAAAACAGACAGAGACCCATACAAGATGTTGAAAAAAGGTACACGCCTTCTAAACCGTAAGTGCAACCATAAGTGTCTAAACCCAAAGTGTCATTGTACACTTAGGTTTCAAGCGGCTTGTGGCATCAGTTTCAAATCCTCCCTTCCAGACAGATAGATAGATCGTGTTCTATTTTGGATGGGGCTGAAACAGTCAGCTCACAGCCTCCAGCCAATCAGCACTCAGTTTGAAGTTTCAGGTCACTTAATGCGTGCCGGCGTGTGCGCTTTGAATGCCAATGAAGCCTCGGGGCACACAGCTTTCTCTTTGGTGGGGTGTGTGGACAGACACAGAGGGAAGTGACCACGTCCTCCACCCACACCGCTGCACTGTCCACCAGACACTGATATGTTCCATCAGCCAAAGGCCTTCCCTCTGTAATCCTCTTCCTGATCAGTGCAATCCTCTTGCATCAATTAATAACGTAATGTAGCATTATGTAATGTAGTGGGGTGTGTGTATGTGTGTGTGTGTGTGTGTGTGTGTGTGTGTGTGTGAGTGTGTGTGTGTGTGTGTGAGTGTGTGTGAGTGTGTGTGTGTGTGTGTGTGTGTGAGCGTGCGCGCGCTTGTTTGTGTGTGTGCTTGTGCATGCATGAGCGCAAAGCTGCTCACATCTAGGTTTTTATAGACATTTTGAGGGCTGTTTATGCATTTGCGTCCATTTATCTGTTTGATTACCCGAGTCTCATATTGCAAAGCTGCTGCCACTATCTCCAGATAAACAACAACAACAACAACAACAACAAACAACAACAACAACAACAACAACACATGCACGTCTCTTTACGCGTAGTGTCATTGCCAATGTCAAACCACAGGCCTACATTCAATGGAAGCCAGCTCTCACAGCTATGATCGTCTGCGAGTAGATGATCAATACTCGTGTATTCGTGTGTGTGTATGTATGCGTGCGTGCGTGCGTGCTTGCATGCGTGCGTGCGTGTGAGAGAGACTATGTATGCGTGGATGTGTGTGTGTGTGTATGTGTGTGTGCGTGTGCGTGTGCACGCACATATATGTGTATATGCAAAGGAGGGACAGACACATGGGAGAGAGAGAGGGAGAGAGAGAGGGAGAGAGAGGCAGACAGAGACAGAAATAGACACAGAGACAGAGACAGAGAGAGACACACACACACACACAGACAGTGAGAGAAACAGAGAAAGAGAGAGACAGTCAGACAGACAGAGATAAGAAGCGAGAAAGAGAGAGAGAGCGCGCGCGCGTATGTGTGTGTGTGTGTGAGTAAAATCTTGTAGAGTTTTTCAGCAATCCCTCAACCGAAAACAATGCAAACAAACATACCCCCCCCCCCCTAGAAAAGAAAAAGAAAAGAAAAGAGAAACGAACTAAAAAAGCCAACACAGCCAACAAGGCCAAAGCTGGGAAACAGGTGTGAGTGGCTGGACTCTCGGCGACCTACTTGAAGACAGTACGCCCTCCTTCACTGTGACAGTGGGAGTGAATGAATGAATGAATGAATGAATGGCTCTGATTCCCACCACCTCTCTCTCTGATGGAGAGAGTGTGAATGTCTCTGATTCCCACCACCTCTCTCTCTGATGGAGAGAGTGTGAATGTCTCTGATTCCCACCACCTCTCTCTCTGCTTCTCTCTACGTCTGTCTGTCTGTCTGTCTGTCTGGCTGTCTGTCTGGCTGTCTGTCTGTCTGTCTGGCTGGCTGGCTGGCTGGCAGGGTGGTGAGGTGGCTGACTCTGCACCAGTCACTGCCTATTGCGTGCGCGTGTGTGGATATATGACTGTGCGTACAAGTGCGTGCGCGCATGTGTATGTGTGTGTATGAATGTGCACATGTGTGTGTTTATTCATTTTATTAATTCATTTTATTTCTAAGACAACAGAATATGCACTCGTGTGCTATTTTACATCCAGTCCCCCGAGTACATGCAGTTTTGTAAATTTTGTAATCCGTTCCCATCAGTACAAAGGGCCTACTTTTTGGAAAGGCGGAACAGGTTTTATCGCGCGTGCAATATGTTCTGCGTACGTTCGCACACGGAACCTTGCTTTACAGTCTCATCTGACGGGTGTGTATGTGTGCTTGTGAAAGCGTGCATGGTTGTTACACGCATGCGCGAGCGCGTGCTCTCTCTCTCTCACTGCACCATACACACAGTTTTGTATGTGTGCGTGTATGTGAGTGTGTGTGTATATGCGTGCGTGTGTTTTTGTATGCGTGCGCGTGTGTTGTGTGTGTGTGTGTGTGTGTGTGTGTGTGTGTGTGTGTGTGTGTGCAAAGGCGCGTGCTCGTATTTCTGAGTATGTGCGAAAGTTCTATACATCACCAAGTCTTCCTCTCCAAAATTCTGTGACAGACAATATCGAACAGGTAGGTAGTAATATACTCGTGGCTTAATGTCATAGAGAGAACTATTCATTGTGCGCCTGCCAAATTGTCCGTCTGGTCCTCAGCACCACTACATTACATTACATTCTATTACATTACAGTACATTACATTATCTCGTAGTCCTCTCAACCGTAGGAGTGCCATGGATGACTCGATAAGCAGTCCTCTCCATCTTTCCCTGTCTTTCTCCCTTCCTTCCTTCCTTCCTTCCGCCTGTGGCAGTGCTTCCTTCACTCAGCCTCAGGTCTGTCCAGCCTGAGAAATTGTCCTTCTCCCATCCCCTCCTCTTTCTTTCTCTCCTTCTCCCTATAGCACATTGCCTTGGGATACTCTTCTGGTCGTGACACACTTGCACTACTCTCGCTAGTTCTTAACTCTTCACCGAGGTGAACAGGTCTTTAGGAAGCCCAGTCCTGTTCCTCACTTCTATGCCGGCCCTGGTGTCGGTCTGTGTGGAAGATGCTGAGAAGCTGTGACACCCTCTGTTTCCCGGCCTGCACCCTGTGTTGCAGGTCTGTCTGCTGCCAAAGTCGCGGACTCACAGGCATACAGATATTCTGCAAGATGACAAAGGAGAGCATACCTCTGATCTTTGAGCTGACTGTGACGTTTTTGTCACTCCATATAACCTTCAGCTTTGTCAGTTACAGTCAGTGCTGTGACAGTCAGTGCTGTGACAGTCAGTGCTGTGACAGTCAGTGCTGTGACAGTCAGTGCTGTGACAGTCAGTGTAATTCTAGGTTTTGAACTGTAGTCTGTAAAGACTGTTGCCGGGCATTTGAAGCGATGGGCTGTTTTGAGATTTTTGCAATTAGCTTTGATGGTATTGCCAATGCCGTTAATGTGGCTGGTCTTTGAAAGCGCTTCTTTTTTATGCTGTATGCAGTAAAGGTCTTGTCCAAATTTGTGAGGTCCTCTTCTTTTCACAAGAGGCCATCGATGTCACAAAACGTAGCTTGTTAATCATTCTGCCTCAGATGCTGACCATCTCACTATATCAGCAATACGTCGGTTCCTCTGTCCAGCTCTGTGAAATATCTAGGTGTGGTTCTTGACAACACACTATGAAAAAATTCATCACCCAAACCTGCCAATCTTGTTACTATCAATTACGGCGCATAAGTGCAATTCGCAAGTATCTGTCTACTGAAGCAACATACACACTTGTCACATCTCTCATTCTTTCTCGACTGGACTACTGTAATTCTCTCTTGGCTGGTTTGCCGGCATCATCCATCCACTCCCTTCAACGCATAAAAAACTCTGCAGCTCGACTAGTCCTTAGAAAGAAAAAATCTGAACACATCACTCCTCTTTTGCGATATATTCACTGGCTGCCTGTCTCACAAAGAATAAAGTATAAGATTAATACCCTTCGTTTCAAATGTCTCCACAAATCTGCACCCTCTTATCTCTGTAACTGTCTTCACATGTACACTCCGTCCCGTTCCCTTCGTTCAGCTGTAGATACGTTGTGCTTTCGAGCACCCAGATTTAAACAAACCACTGTTGGCCGTCGCTCTTTCTCCGTTTCCGGTCCCTCCACATGGAACGACCTCCCTCTTCCACTTCGACAAAAGCCTTCATTTGATTCTTTCAAAGCTAGCCTCAAAACACACTTATACTCTACTTGAGATCTTTCCCTGTTATCTGTTCCTACTTTTCAATAGCTACCTTCACCTCCACCACCCCCACCTAAGTGTGTTGTGTGTATAAATTTGGTATTTGTTTATCTTGATATTTGTGGATGGTTGCATGCGTGTGAAGGATTTGAATGCAAGCGCTTTGATTTGTTTAAAAGATTCAGCGCTATATAAATTCCATACATTATTATTATTATTATTATTATTATTATTATTATTATTATCCCCTGGATTTGCTGTGCATGGTTCTGTCACTGAAGATGCTGAAGACAGTAGGCGAGAGCAAACACCTTGCCTGATGCCTCCTGTTGTCTTGAAGCAGTCCCCAACATCGCTGTGGAGGTTACCAGCTCTGAGGGCCTTGTCTTAGAGCCCAGAGCACGACTTTGATCTGGTAACTTTGATGTTGCACAGCCTCGTAGTTGACCGCAGGGCTGCTTTCCATTTCCTGTCAGATGCCTTGGTGAAGTCCACAGAGAGGTAATAAAGGCCCCGCAAGATGATAGAGGTACCAGGTTATCTTGAGATTGAAGACCTGATCTGTTATGCTGCATCCTGCTCTTAAACCTGCCTGTTACTCAGATACGATTGTTTTCGCTTGTGGTTTCCTAAGATCTCAGGCATGTAGTAATTCTGGCATTGCTGTCGGTCGCCTTTCTATTTTCAGATGATGACTAGTGACTATTTATTTTAATTATTATTATTTATTCCACTTTAAGTCACGAGATTTCTCTGCGTGAAATTCGGGCTGCTCTCCCCGGGGAGAGCACGTCGCCACAAGAGCAGCGCCACCCCTTTTTTTTTTCTTTTTTTTTTTTTGTCTGCAACTGTATTTCTTTCCCTATCAGAGTGGCTTTTTTCTAAGAATTTTGCCAGGGACAACTCTCTTGTTGCCGTGGGTTCTTTTTCGTGCGCTGCATAATTTTCTGTAACACACGGGACCTCGGTTTATCGTCTCATCCGAAAGACTAGCGCCCAGACCACCACTCATGGTCTAATGGATGGGGGAAAAGTTTCGGGCCCAGACGGGATACGAACCCGGACTTTTCGCTTTCTAGACAGGCGCGTTACCTCTAGACCACCGATGTCTGTGGTGTAGGCAATTCGCCTGTCTGCCAGATGTGGCTGCAGATTGTTACCAGGGCGTTTATCAGGGCCTCTGTCCCGACTTGTACCACTGGTGCTTGGGACAGTGTCTGGCCCTGCCGTCCTGCCCTTCTCCAATGATCTCGCTGCAGCTTCCACTTTTTCTCTTAGAATGGGAAAGCTGTTAGTGTCCATCACTGGAGGGGAGTTTGATACTGAGTGGGAGAGTACAACTGGCTGTTCCTCTCTCTCTCTCTCTCTCTCTCTCTTCTCTCTCTCTCTCTCTCTTCTCTCTCTCTCTCTCTCTCTCTCTCTCTTCTTCTCTCTTCACTTTCAGTGACACCATTTGGGTTGCAACAGCAATTGAATATTCTGCAAGATTACTGCAATAACATGCAGTTAACTGTTAATATTGACAAAACTAAGGTAATGGTCTTTAGAAAAGGGGGGTTTCTTGCAAAACATGAACAATGGTTTTATAAGGGTGTTAAGTTGGATGTAGTTAATGAATATTGCTACTTAGGCTTCACTTTTACGACAAAGATTAGCACAAAGTTGGGCACTGAAAAATTAGTAACTAAAGGGAAAAAAGCAGTCATTCAGTTAAACAAAGCATTCCATAGGTATAAAGAGATGAATTCAAGCACATTTTTCAAGGTTTTTGATGTTAAAATTCAGCCAATTTTGTTATATGCTTCAGAAATCTGGGGTCTAAGTACAATGGACCATATTGAAAAAGTTCACTTGATGGCAGGCAAGAGATTTTTAGGAGTACCGATAAGAACACCAAATAAAATGGTGTATGGAGAACTGGGCAGGTATCCGCTTTATATTAATTCTTATACAAATGTAATTAGATACTGGTTTAAGCTTCTACAACTGAGTCCAAACAGATTGCCATACAGTGCCTACCAAATGCTGCTGGAAATCGATCAAAATGGGAAAAATTGCTGGGTATCAAAAGTAAGAGAAATTTAATGTGAAACTGGATTCAATATTGTATGGTTACAACAAGGTGTTGGTGACGTAAAAGCATTTTTGCATGTTTTGAAGCGGAGATTAATCGATATGTTTACCCAAGAGTGGTATGGAACCATAAGAGATAAAGAGATATGAAAACTATAGATCATTTAAAACTATTTTTGAAAAAGAAAACAACATTAACTCAATAGACACATATTGTTTTCGAGTTGCTATTACACAAGCTAGGTTGAGTGTTTCACCTCTTAATAACAATGTTTGTAGATACAGTGCAAATGAGCAAGAAAAACTTTGTCCGTTTTGTAAAACAAAATTAGAAAACGAAGCCCATTTTCTGTTTGAATGCTCAATGTACTCCAATTTAAGGGATAAGTTTCTAACTGAATGTATTGATGTACCAATATCAGAGCTACTCGGAACATCAAATGGAGAACACAGTCATTATTTATCCAGATACATATTCCATTCCATGAATAGAAGGAAGAAATTGTGTCATAATGTGACTTAATTGATACGTGTGTCAAATAAGATATGTCTCTACAAATACTATTTTTATCAATCTGATTTTAAATATTACATTTTGATTTATACCGATTTTGATATATATTGTGTTATAAATATTTACGCAGTCAAATAGCATTGTTTATCTAGTTCATAGTCCAAGACTTGATCACTGTAGTCATGATTCACTTTAATCGGTTGATGGTTTGTTTGTTTTCTTTTCTTCCATATACTATGGTATTGTATATACCAGTATGTTGATTCCCCTCCTTCCCCCAAAGTCCGTGTATTGTGGCCTAAGGCCAATGTACATATTAAACACGTTCAGCGTTCAGCGTTCTCTCTCTCTCTCTCTCTCTCTCTCTCTCTCTCTCTCTCTCTCTCTCTCTCTCTCTCTCTCTCTCTCTCTCTCTCTTGTCAGTGTTTAATTGGTTTTGTTTATTTATTCGATTGGTTTACTTCTGTGGTCTTTCATTGATTTCATGTCAATAATTGAATGGCAATTTGAATGATTCATTTCTTTGCTTTTTGACATTATCTTGTTTGTTGATCAATTGGTTTATTTATGTTTGTTTCACTTTTTCCCCCATGAGGGCCTGGTGTAAAGAAGCCTCTGGCTTATCCAATTACCCTCATTAAAATATTCGAGTTCGAGTTTCTCTTCTCTCTCTCTCTCTCTCTCTCTCTCTCTCTCTCTCTCTCTCTCTCTCTCTCTCTCCTCTCTCTCTCTCTCTCTCTCTTCTCTCCTCCTCCTCCTCCTCTGGTTATATTTTGATGATTATGACATGTGTCCATTATCTTGTATGTGAGAAAATGTACATGCGTATGGATATATATCCAGGATGTGTGTGTATGTGTGTGTGTGAGTGTGTGCGTGAGTGCGTGCGTGCGTGCGTGCGTGTCTATGCGTGCATGCGTGCGCGCGCGCGCGCGCGCGCGCGTGTGTGTGTGTGTGTGTGTGTGTGTGTTTGTGTGCGCGCCGGCGCGAGCGCGCGTATTTTTCCTGAACTTTTGGGGGAGTGTTGTTTGTTTAGGGGAGGGAATGTCGGGAAGGCTTTTTTTCCTTGTTTATTTATTTGATTTTTCGATTTCTTGATTTTTCAATAATCGAATGGGAGTCTGAGTGATTCATTTCACTGCTATTTGAAATAATCTTGTTTATTAATTCATTGACTTATTCATGTTTGTTTTCAATTTTCCCCATGAGGGCATGGTGTAAAGAAGCCTCTGGCTTTTCCATTTACCCTCTTTAAAATATTCGAATTCTCTCTCCCCTTCGGATGAAACTATAAACCGAGGTCTTGTGTGCGAACACACGCAGAACATCTTGCGCACATGTTAAATCCTGTTCCGCTTTTCGTAAGAGTAGGCCATTGTGTGCCGGTGGGAACAGATGACAAAATTACAGAACCGCATACACACGGGGACTGGATGTAAAAAAGCACATAAGTGCTTATTCCATTATCCTCGACATAAAAGAATAAGATAAAATAAAATAAATTTACAAAACTGCAAGCACAAGGGGAATGGATATAAAAAGCAGGCGAGTACAATTATCCTTGAGAAAAAAGAATCTCTCTCTCTCTCTCTCTCTCTCTCTCTCTCTCTCCCCTCTCTCTCTCTCTCTCTCTCTCTCTTGTCTGTCTCTCTCCTCATAATTATTTGACTGTAGACCTGCGTGTCTGTCTGACTCAATTCTGTTGTGGGTCGTTTTTTTTTCTACCATAACCCTCTTCTTTGCTCCCATTCCCGGTTTCTTTTCTCCTCTCTCTCTCTCACTCACTGTCTCACTCTGTCTTAATCTCTCTCACTCTCTGTCTCACTCACTGTCTCACTCTGTCTCAATCTCTCTCACTCACTGTCTCACTCTCTGTCTCAATCTCTCTCTGTCTCTCTCACTCTCTGTCTGTCTGTCTGTCTGTCTGTCTGTCTGTCTGTCTCTCTCTCTCTCTCTCTCTCTCTCTCTCTCTCTCCTCTCTCTCTCTCTCTCTGTGTATCTCCCCACTCTTTCTTACAGTCCTTCAGATGAGACTATAAACCGAGGTCTTGTGTGCGAACGCACGCAGAACATCTTGCGCACACGTTAAATCCTGTTTCGCTTTTCGTAAGAGTGGGCCATCGTGTGCCGGTGGGGAAAAGATGACAGAATTTACAAAACCGCATACACACGGAGACTGGATGTAAAAAAGTACATAAGTGCTTATTCCATTATCCTCGATATAAAAGAATTTTTAAAAAATGAAATAAATAAAAATGCTCTTGGTGCCAGAGTGGGAGACAGTACTGGGAGATGGCGGCACAGACCCCAGTAAAGTGCCGGCCAGTCAGTCCCTCAGCAGCCAGAGAGTCTGAGAGCCATTGCCGTGATGGGGGTGTCACGCCATGAGGTGACTACCCCAGAGAAAAGCTTGCCTGGACAGAGACACGTGAAGTAGTTATCACATGGCTGTGGTGCAAACACCGGGACAGAGGAGGGACACGTGAAGTAGTTATCACATGGCTGTGGTGGAAACACAGGGACAGAGGAGGGACACGTGAAGTAGTTATCACATGGCTGTGGTGGAAACACAGGGACACGTGAAGTAGTTATCACATGGCTGTGGTGGAAACACAGGGACACGTGAAGTAGTTATCACATGGCTGTGGTGAAAACACAGGGACACGTGAAGTAGTTATCACATGGCTGTGGTGCAAACACAGGGACACGTGAAGTAGTTATCACATGGCTGTGGTGCAAACACAGGGACACGTGAAGTAGTTATCACATGGCTGTGGTGGAAACACAGGGACACGTGAAGTAGTTATCACATGGCTGTGGTGCAAACACAGGGACACGTGAAGTAGTTATCACATGGCTGTGGTGCAAACACCGGGACACGTGAAGTAGTTATCACATGGCAGTGGTGGAAACACAGGACACATGAAGTAGTTATCACATGGCAGTGGTGGAAACACAGGACACATGAAGTAGTTATCACATGGCTGTGGTGCAAACACCGGGACACGTGAAGTAGTTATCACATGGCAGTGGTGGAAACACAGGACACATGAAGTAGTTATCACATGGCAGTGGTGGAAACACAGGACACATGAAGTAGTTATCACATGGCAGTGGTGGAAACACAGGACACATGAAGTAGTTATCACATGGCAGTGGTGGAAACACAGGACACATGAAGTAGTTATCACATGGCTGTGGTGCAAACACCGGGACAGAGGAGGGACATGTCAAGGTGGCCGTGGGGGCGGGGTGGGGAGCAAAATGGAAAGATGAGGTTATGGAAATGACGTGTGTGGGTCAACTTTTTATTTCCAGATGATATATTGAATAAGCAATGCATTTGCTTTTTTCATCAAGCCATGTGTCTAAGAACAAATTTCTTAATGATAATAATGGGTGAGTGAGACAGTGAGGCCGCGAGTGAGTGAGTGAGTGATTGTGTGTTTTTTAAATTTTATTTATTTATTTATTCTTTTATATCGAGGATAATGGAATAAGCACTCATGTGCTTTTTTAAATCCAGTCCCCGTGTGTATGCGGTTTTGTAAATTTTTGTCATGTTTCCACCGGCACACAATAGCCTACTATTCCGAAAAGCGGAACAGGATTTAACGTGTGCGCAAGATGTTCTAAGTAAGTAAGTAAGATGTTCTGCATGCGTTCGAACACGAACCTTGGTTTATAGTCTCATCCGAAGGACTTGTGTGTGTGTGTGTGTGTGTGTGTGTGTGTGTGTGTGTGTGTTGTGTGTGTGTGTGTGTGTGTGTATCTGTGCGTGTGTCTGTGTGATGTGGGTGTAAAACGAAAATGAGAGAGTCAGAAACAGATAGACAGACAGAGACAGAGAAATACACATGCTTAGAGATAGTGACTCAGAGACAGATACAGGAAGAGATTCAGAGATGTCAAAAGACAGACTAAAGGACAGACAAACATATTGACACCCACCCAGAGGTACAACCAGACAGACAAACAGACAGACAGAGAGACAGAAAAATAGTGACAGGCTGAGGACACAAAGAAGACTATTCCCCAACTGTCATGTATTGAAGTAGAGTAGAAATAAACTGTCTTCACTGTCTATCATGTATTGAAGTAGAGTAGAAATAAACTGTCTTCACTGTCTATCATGTATTGAAGTAGAGTAGAAATAGACTGTCTTCACTGTCTATCATGTATTGAAGTAGAGTAGAAATAGACTGTCTTCATAGAAATAGACTGTCTTCACTGTCTGTCATGTATTAAAGTAGAGTAGAAATAAACTGTCTTCATAGAAATAGACTGTCTTCATAGAAATAGACTGTCTTCATAGAAATAAACTGTCTTCACTGTCTGTCATGTATTAAAGTAGAGTAGAAATAAACTGTCTTCATAGAAATAGACTGTCTTCATAGAAATAGACTGTCTTCACTGTCTATCATGTATTGAAGTAGAGTAGAAATAGACTGTCTTCATAGAAATAAACTGTCTTCACTGTCTATCATGTATTGAAGTAGAGTAGAAATAGACTGTCTTCATAGAAATAAACTGTCTTCACTGTCTATCATGTATTGAAGTAGAGTAGAAATAAACTGTCTTCATAGAAATAGACTGTCTTCATAGAAATATACTGTCTTCATAGAAATAAACTGTCTTCACTGTCTATCATGTATTGAAGTAGAGTAGAAATAGACTGTCTTCACTGTCTGTCATGTATTGAAGTAGAATAGAAATAGACTGTCTTCACTGTCTGTCATGTATTGAAGTAGAATAGAAATAGACTGTCTTCACTGTCTGTCATGTATTGAAGTAGAATAGAAATAGACTGTCTTCACTGTCTGTCATGTATTGAAGTAGAATAGAAATAGACTGTCTTCACTGTTTATCATGTATTGAAGTAGAGTAGAAATAGACTGTCTTCATAGAAATAGACTGGCTTCACTGTCTATCATGTATTGAAGTAGAGTAGAAATAGACTGTCTTCATAGAAATAGACTGTCTTCACTGTCTGTCATGTATTGAAGTAGAGTAGAAATAGACTGTCTTCATAGAAATAGACTGTCTTCACTGTCTGTCATGTATTGAAGTAGAATAGAAATAGACTGTCTTCACTGTCTGTCATGTATTGAAGTAGAATAGAAATAGACTGTCTTCATTGAAATAGACTGTCTTCATAGAAATAGACTGTCTTCATAGAAATAGACTGTCTTCATAGAAATAGACTGTCTTCATAGAAATAGACTGTCTTCACTATCTATCATGTATTGAAGTAGAATAGAAATAGACTGTCTTCACTGTCTATCATGTACTGAAGTAGAGTAGAAATAGACTGTCTTCACTGTCTATCATGTATTGAAGTAGAATAGAAATAGACTGTCTTCACTGTCTATCATGTATTGAAGTAGAATAGAAATGGACTGTCTTCACTGTCCATCATGTATTGAAGTAGAATAGAAATAGACTGTCTTCACTGTCTGTCATGTATTGAAGTAGAATAGAAATAGACTGTCTTCACTGTCCATCATGTATTGAAGTAGAATAGAAATAGACTGTCTTCACTGTCTGTCATGCATTGAAGTAGAATAGAAATAGACTGTGCTCACTGTCTGTCATGTATTGAAATAGAATATAAATAGACTGTCTTCATAGAAATAGACTGTCTTCACTGTCTGTCATGTATTAAAGTAGAATAGAAATAGACTGTCTTCACTGTCTGTCATGTATTGAAGTAGAATAGAAATAGACTGTCTTCACTGTCTGTCATGTATTGAAGTAGAATAGAAATAGACTGTCTTCACTGTCTGTCATGTATTGAAGTAGAATAGAAATAGACTGTCTTCACTGTCTGTCATGTATTGAAGTAGAGTAGAAAGAGATTGTCTTCATAGAAGTAGACTGTCTTCATATAAATAGACTGTATTCACTGTCTATAATGTATTAAAGTAGAGTAGAAATAGACTGTCTTCATAGAAATAGACTGTCTTCAATAGACTCTCTTTATAGAAATAGACTGTCTTCATAGAAATAGACTGTATTCACTGTCTATCATGTATTGAAGTAGAGTAGAAATAGACTGTATTCACTGTCTATCATGGATTGAAGTAGAGTAGAAATAGCCTATCTTCACTGTCTATCATGTATTGAAGTAGAGTAGAAAATAGACTGTCTTCACTGGCTATACTGTACATCTTCACTGTCTATCATGTATTGAAGTCTATCATGTATCATCATACTCTACTTCAATGTAGAGTAGACAATAGACTGTCTTCATAGAAATAGACTGTATTCACTTCTATCATGTATTGAAGTAGAGTAGAAATAGACTGTCTTCATAGAAATAAACTGTCTTCATATAAATAGACTGTCTTCATATAAATAGACTGTCTTCACTATCTATCATGTATTGAAGTAGAATACAAATAGACTGTCTTCACTGTCTATCATGTATTAAAGTAGAGTATAAATAGACTGTCTTCATAGAAATAGACTGTCTTCACTTCTATCATGTATTAAAGTAGAGTAGAAATAGACTGTCTTCATAGAAATAAACTGTCTTCATATAAATAGACTGTCTTCATATAAATAGACTGTCTTCACTATCTATCATGTATTGAAGTAGAATACAAATAGACTGTCTTCACTGTCTATCATGTATTAAAGTAGAGTAGAAATAGACTGTCTTCATAGAAATAGACTGTCTTCACTTCTATCATGTATTAAAGTAGAGTAGAAATAGACTGTCTTCATAGAAATAAACTGTCTTCACTTCTATCATGTATTAAAGTAGAGTAGAAATAGACTAGAATGTCAGGTCAGAGACTCCCTCTGCTACTGGTAACCATGTAACCCAGTACCACCTGCCACATGTGGGGAGTAAACCCAACCAAAAACTCCGACCTGGAGAGGGATGGGCTCCGCCAGGTTTGATTCGCCCAAGATACACCAATGACAAAGACAGCCAGAATCTCCATACCGGATCGGTCGTCGCCCGGGTTACCAAGGACCGCGCCTTCTGTTGCTCATCAGGACAGATGTCGAAAGTATGCTACTGATGTAAAACGCAGCAAAATTCGTGCCAGAAACAACACCATCATTGGCACATGGAATGTACGGACACTAAGAGCTGCAGGCAAAGTGGAAGAACTGACACATGAGATGTACAGATATCACTGGCACATCCTTGGGCTCTGCGAAGTCAGGTGGAAAAAATGGGGAAAAACAACGACCCAGGAAGACCACAAATTATACTACAGTGGAAAACAGGAAAACATGAACACGGCGTGGGGTTTCTCGTTCACAAAGACACCGTGAACACCGTCATGAGCTGTCAGCCTGTGTCCAGCAGACTTATTACCATCCGCCTGAGAGCAACCCCCTTTAACATAACTATAGTACAGGCATACGCCCCTACATCAGACTGCACAGATGAAGCCGTAGAAGAATTTTATGACCAGCTACAAGAGGTTCTGAATCAAACACCCAAGAAAGACATCCTCGTTGTGCAAGGCGACTGGAACGCCAAGGTAGGAGAAGATGCATGGAAAGACTGGGAGGGCGTTTGTGGGCCACATTGTAATAACCAATCAAATGAAAGAGGCTTGAGACTCCTGGAGTTTGCCAGTAACAACCACCTCCAGCTAGTGAATACACTTGGCCCACACAAGAAATCCAGAAAATGGACATGGCATAGCCCAAATGGAGAACACCACAACCAAATAGATTACATCATGGTGAAAAGACGGTTTCAGTCTAGCGTTAACATCGCACAGACACGAAGTTTTCCAGGAGCAGACATAGGGAGTGATCATGATCTTGTGATGATGACTTTCCGACTACGTCTAAAGAAAATCCACAAGCGGAACAACATCAGGATCAAATTTGACCTCGAGAAGCTGAAGGACCCAGAGGTATTAGAAATTTTTCAAGCAGGATAGGTGGAAAGTTCGCAGCACTCACTGTGATAGACTCAGACATAGATACACTGACGAATAGTTTCAATACAGCAGTGACTGAAACAGCAAGCGAGCTCCTTGGCAAACGCCGACAGTCAAAAAACCATGGGTCACACCTAACATCCTACAACTATGCGACAAGCGTAGAGAGTTGAAGAAAAGAAAAGTGAAACAAAGAAAGAGCAGAACAATATAGGGCAGTCAACAAAAGAATCAGGAAGTCCATGACGGAGGCAAAAGAGAAATGGATCGGTGAACAGTGCCAAGACATTGAAGAGAACATCAAGAAAAACAATAGCAAGAAAGCATATCAGCTGGTGAAAGACCTGACTAGCACGAAACAGAGAAAAGGTTTAACAATCCAAGACAAACATGGGAAGTGTCTCACTGACGACCAGGATATTCTGAACAGATGGACAGAATACTGCTCCGACCTGTATAACTATAGAACCGCAGGAGATCCAGAAGTCCTTAATGTACCCGAAAGCAAAGACACAGACAGTCACCCTATCCTCCGAGAAGAAGTGGAAACAGCAGTCAGATCGCTGAAAAAGGGGAAGTCAGCAGGGGCTGACAACATTCCAGCTGAGTTGGTCCAAGCTGGAGGGGAAGCCATGATCAGCGCCTACTAAGAATCTGCAACAAGATCTGGCAGACAGGAAAATGGCCAACACCATGGACGCAGTCACTCATCATCACCCTCCCCAAGAAAGGAAATCTACAACAATGCCATAATTACCGCACAATCAGCCTCATATGTCACCCAAGCAAGGTCATGCTGCAGATAATATTGAATAGACTGAAGCCACAAGCAGAGACCATCATTGCTGAGGAACAAGCAGGTTTCAGAGCAGGGCGCAGCACAACAGAACAGATATTCAACCTCAGAATACTATGTGAGCGGTACCTTCAACATCAACAAGACCTATACCACGTATTTATCGATTTTAAGAAGGCATTTGACAGGGTGTGGCATGCAGCTTTGTGGGCAACCATGAACTTGTACAGCATCAATGCAAACCTGATCAGAGTCATCAAACAGCTGTACAGCGAGGCCACCAGTGCAGTGTACTACAACAACAACATTGGAGAATGGTTTCGAACAACAGTTGGAGTAAGGCAGGGCTGTCTACTCTCACCCACTCTTTTCAACATCTTCCTTGAGAGAATCATGGCTGATGCACTGGAACATCATGAAGGATCAGTCAGCATTGGTGGCAGAACGATCACAAACCTCCGCTTCGCAGATGACATTGATGGAATAGCAGGATCAGAAAAAGAGCTTGCCAGCCTAACAGAACACTTGGATAAGGCCTCCAAAACATATGGCATGGAAATCAGTGCAGAGAAGACCAAACTGATGACTAATAACACCAACGGCATTAGCACTGATATCAGGGTTAATGACCAGAAGCTGGAAACAGTTCAAAGCTTCAAGTACCTGGGAGCCATTGTATCCGACCAGGGATCCAAGCCAGAAGTAGTATGCAGGACTGCACAGACAATAACAGCTTTGTCAAAACTAAACACCATCTGGAGAGATAAGAATATCTCACTTATCTCCAAGATCAGACTAATGCGCTCCCTTGTCATATCCATATTTCTGTATGCCTGTGAATCATGGACCCTGACTGCAGATTTGGAGAGAAGAGTACAGGCAGTGGAGATGAGATGCTTTCGGAGACTCCTTGGCATCTCCTACAAAGACCACATAAGCAACGAAAGCGTGCATAACAGAATCCAGAAAACCATTGGACCCTATGAGAACCTTCTAACGATCGTGAAAAAGCGTAAACTTAAGTGGTATGGCATGTCACAAGATCCCAAGGAATTACAAAGACATTTTTGCAAGGCACTGTCCAAGGAGGAAGAAGAAGAGGCAGACCAAGGAAGAGCTGGGAGGATAACATCAGTGAATGGACAGGCCTAGAACTCAACAAAACCCTGAGAAAGGCAGAACAGAGAGAGGAATGGAGGGAACTGGTTGCTGAGTCTTTGAAGGTGCCCCCACGGTCGTCAGACTACGGGACAGATAGATAGATAGATAGATAGAAATAGACTGTCTTCATAGAAATAGACTGTCTTCACTTCTATCATGTATTAAAGTAGAGTAGAAATAGACTGTCTTCATAGAAATAAACTGTCTTCATAGAAATAGACTGTCTTCGTATAAATAGACTGTCTTCATAGAAATAGACTGTATTCACTGTCTATCATGTATTGAAGTAGAGTAGAAATAGACTATTCACTGTCTATCATGTATTGAAGTAGAGTAGAAAATAGACTGTCTTCACTGTCTATCATGTATTGAAGTAGAATAGAAATAGACTGTCTTCACTGTCTATCATGTATTGAAGTAGAGTAGAAATAGACTGTCTTCATTGAAATAGACTGTCTTCACTGTCTATCATGTATTGAAGTAGAGTAGAAATAGACTGTCTTCACTGTCTATCATGTATTGAAGTAGAATAGAAATAGACTGTCTTCACTGTCTATCATGTATTGAAGTAGAGTAGAAATAGACTGTCTTCATTGAAATAGACTGTCTTCACTGTCTATCATGTATTGAAGTAGAGTAGAAATAGACTGTCTTCATAGAAATAGACTGTCTTCACTGTCTATCATGTATTGAAGTAGAGTAGAAATAGAACGTCTTCATAGAAATAGACTGTTTTCATAGAAATAGACTGTCTTCACTGTCTGTTATGTATTGAAGTAGAGTAGAAATAGACTGTCTTCATCATGTATTGAAGTAGAGTAGAAATAGACTGTCTTCATAGAAATAGACTGTCTTCACTGTCTATCATGTATTGAAGTAGAGTAGAAATAGACTGTCTTCATAGAAATAGACTGTCTTCACTGTCTATCATGTATTGAAGTAGAGTAGAAATAGTCTGTCTTCATAGAAATAGACTGTCTTCATATAAATAGACTGTATTCACTGTCTATCATGTATTAAAGTAGAGTAGAAATAGATTGTGCTCACTGTCTGTCATGTAATGATGTAGAATAGAAATAGACTGTCTTCATAGAAACAGACTGTATTCACTGTCTATCATGTATTGAAGTAGAGTAGAAATAGACTGTCTTCATAGAAATAGACTGTCTTTACTGTCTGTCATGTATTGAAGTAGAGTAGAAATAGACTGTCTTCACTGTCTGTCATGTATTGAAGTAGAATAGAAATAGACTGTCTTCACTGTCTGTCATGTATTGAAGTAGAGTAGAAATAGACTGTCTTCACTGTCTGTCATGCATTGAAGTAGAGTAGAAATAGACTGTCTTTACTGTCTATCATGGATTGAAGTAGAATAGAAATAGACTGTCTTCACTGTCTATCATGTATTGAAGTAGAGTAGAAATAGACTGTGCTCACTGACCAGCACACTGTGCATCAGCACTGGCCACTACAGGTGTACTTGTGCACGTGCATTGGAAAGTGCTTGTTGCCGTTTTTCTTCTTCGTTATTGGATGGGCAAGTCGTGTGTGGTCGTCAGTGTATTTGATGAATATTGATGGCTATGCAGACCAGAGGGGAGGAGAGGTACAGACAGACAGACAGACAGACATTCAGAGTACATTGAACAAGTCTCCTGTAGAATGCCACCAGACCCATTACAATTTCATCCGCCCCCCTCCCCTCCTCGTCCCTTTCGCTCATGGCTCCTATCCTTTCCCAAGAATGTATATGAGCACATTTCATACAGGCCAGTTTCATCATTCCCTTATGGAATTAGAACACATCTACTTGTAAATTAAAGGCGACATCTCGGAGCAAAACAATTTTCGCACCAAAAATTTCCGAAGAGAGAGAAGAGAGAGAGAGAGAGGAGAGAGAGAGAGAGAGAGAGAGAGAGAGAGAGAGAGAGAGAGAGAGAGACAGACAGACAGACGACAGACAGGCAGACAGACAGACAGGCAGACGGAAACGGAGAGATTTCAGTGAAAAAAGGGAAAAAAGGTGAGGATAGGGACAGAAGAAGAAGAAAGTCAGCCAGATAGAGAAAACAGCCCAGAAAGAAAACGTGTGAATCATTTGCACGCCTGGCATAACGCAGAATGAGAAACAACCCGTTGCTCACTGAGTGCAGCAATGTGCATCAGCGTTGGCCATCATCTAGGCCAGTGTGTTGCATCAGCATTGGCCATCATCTAGGCCAGTGTGTTGCATCAGCGTTGGCCATCGTCTAGGCCAGTGTGTTGCATCAGCATTGGCCATCAACTAGGCCAGTATGTTGCATCAGCATTGGCCATCATCTAGGCCAGTGTGTTGCATCAGCATTGGCCATCATCTAGGCCAGTGTGTTGCATCAGCATTGGCCATCAACTAGGCCAGTATGTTGCATCAGCATTGGCCATCATCTAGGCCAGTATGTTGCATCAGCATTGGCCATCATCTAGGCCAGTGTGTTGCATCAGCATTGGCCATCAACTAGACCAGTATGTTGCATCAGCGTTGGCCATCAACTAGGCCAGTATGTTGCTTCAGCGTTGGCCATCATCTAGGCCAGTGTGTTGCATCAGCATTGGCCATCAACTAGGCCAGTATGTTGCATCAGCGTTGGCCATCAACTAGGCCACTAGCAGTGTGTTACATCAGCATTGGCCGTCAACTAGGCCACTACCAGTGTGTTACATCAGCATTGGCCGTCAACTAGGCCACTACCAGTGTGTTGCATCAGCACTGAGGCCACTACCAGTGTGCTTGTGCATTGAATTGTGCACTGCGTAGTTCTTGTCTATCTATTTCTGCTGGGCCTCTACAAGTGTCATGAAAACAAGATGTTGTCTGTATGACTACTACCTGTAATTCATTGTGAAAGGGGAGGCAGAGACAGGGCAGTCGCAACAACAACAACAACAACAACAACAACAACAACAACACACACACACACACACACATACAGATACAGAGAGAAAGAGAGATGGAGGGAGGGAGAGGGGAGAGAGAGAAAGAGAGAAGAGAGAGAGAGAGAGAGAGAGAGAGAGAGAGAGAGAGAGAGAGAGAGAGAGAGAGAGAGAGAGAGAGAGAGAGAGAGAGAGAGAGAAGCGTAAATGCATATACATATACAAACGAAGATACGAAATGATGATCTAAAGATGAACCAACAACAAAACAAGAAAGAAAAGGAGAGTAGATGAAAAGGAACCAAAGAAAGAAAGAGGAAAGGGTTAACAAGTCGTTTGTGGCGACCAAGACAAGCATGTAGCTCTCTGCTCACTAAGGTCATCATCAACCTGAAGGGAGAAAGGTTTACAGATGTCAAGCCAGTTAAACCCTGCACGATGCTACTGCCAGCTTGAGCACCCATCTAGCTGCCTGCAGTGAACCAGTGACTGTGTGCCTGTGAATGAAGGAAAAGGTAAACAAGGCAGCCAGCCAGTGAGTGAGTGAGTGAGTGAGGGAATAGGTGAGTGAACGAATGAGTTATATAGAGAGTGAATAAATTGGCAAGTGAGTTAGATGGCAAGTGAGTGAGTGAGTATGTGAGCGAGCGAGTCCAGTGAGTGAGTGAATGTGTGAGCGAGCGAGTGAGTGAGTTGGCTGGTTGACGAGTGAGTGGGCGAGTCAGTGAGTTGACAAGCGAGTTGGCAAGTAATCAAATGAATTGACAAGGGAGTGAATGGGTGAGTCAGTAAATGAGTAGACAAGTGAATAAAAGAAAAAGTGAAGGAATTGGCAAGTTAGTGGATGGGTGAGTGAGTGAGTGAGTGAGAAAATGAATTGGAAAGTGAGTGTGAGTAAGTGCGCAAGCAAGTGAGCAAGCAAGACAGTGAACGAATAAGCGAGGGTGAGAGAGTGAGAGAGAGAGAGAGAGAGAGAGAGAGAGAGAGAGAGAGAGAGAGAGAGAGAGCTTATGTGTGCGTCTGTTTTGGGTTGACAGACAGACAGACAGACAGGGGCAGAGACAGTGGGAAAAAAGGGAGGGAGAGTTGTGGATGAACCTGGAAGTGAAGTATTGACTGAACATAAACCTATCACGCGAAATCGTGTGTGTGTGTGTGTGTGTGTGTGTGTGTGTGTGTGTGTGTGTGTGCGCGTGCGTGTGTGTGTGTGTGTGTGTGTGAATGTGTGTATGAGTGTGTGTGTGCGTGCGCGCGTGCACGTGTGTGTATGTGTGTGTATGTATGTGTGTGTGTGCGCGTGTGTGTATAGTCAGATCAAGATACTCAAAAATGATCTTTATTGAGGGTAAAAGAGTAAGTTTATGCAACCTTTTTTCATACTGCCCTCACAAAAAATCGAGAAAATTGACATGTAAAAGCCTTCAAAAGAAAGTGTTAATCTGTCAAAACGAATAAAAATGAATGAGGAGAACGAGATTTAAACCCCCCCCCACCTCACAATCTAAGATTAAACAAAACCAGGACAGTACAACATAGCTTTATTTAGACAGACAAGTATGGAAAAACAGAAACAACAGTGTGTGTGTGTGTGTGTGTGTGTGTGTGTGTGTGTGTGTGTGTGTGTGTGTGTGTGTTTGTGTGTGAGTGTGTGTGTGTGTGTGTGTGTGTTTGTTTGTTTGTTTGTGTGTGTGTGTGTGTGGTGTGTGTGTGTGTGTGTGTGTGTGCACGCGAGTCTGAATTCAATACTGCATGCTTAGTTTGTATGTCTCTCTTTGTGCGCATGTTTTGCATATTTTCGCACATACGTGTTAATGTGAGTGTGTATGTGTTTGTGTGTGTGAGTGAGAGTATGTGTGTGTTTGTGTGTGTGTGTGTGAGTGTGTGTGTGTGTGTCTTCAATTTTACGTCTGTTCACTTAAAGTGATATTAGACGATGGAGGCAGGGGGATGGTGGGGGGGAGGTGGGGGGGGGGGGGCAGCATAATGAGATAAGGGCTTTAAGTGGAAGAGATACGTGCTGGTATGAATGCACATTAAAAGATTATTCCAATCTATATAATAGTATGTTGCAAAAAACATGGCATAGAACTACAAAAATTAACAAAAAACCCCACAACAATTGAAAAATACTCTAATGTTCGAAAACAAACAATTTTGAACTACTTGTAACGGCAGCTGTGAAACAAGCAAAATGTAGATTCCGACGACAATACTTTACAAAAAAGAGAATACTGGGCATTGCAACAGAGACAAGGCTATCTCACATAATAACTCTGGATTGGTTAAAACTTCCTGCAGACTTATCTTGAAATGATGGTAAAAACGTTTTTAAACCTTGACATTGATACAGAACATGAACATTAGAAAATTTGTCACCGCATATACATTGTATATTTTTGGCAAATTTTGCTCAAAAGGCATTTAATTTCAATCTGTAGATTAGAGAAACAATTTTTCTAGTACAGGATTTTCGAAAACCGTACTGAGTGCAAAGAATGTTCTCAATATCCAGAACTGAACAAGTATGCTGGGGATAACCAGCCTCTTCCTGTTTCTTTTTCACATGTTTCCAGCAAACATTTTGAAGCAATGCATAACCTTCATGAAGAGAAAGAGGAATATCTAAAACAGTTGAATAGCTATCATGTTTTGCTGCCTTTTTGGCAGCTTTGTCAACCGTTTCATTTGAAGATATCGGAAGTGTAAGTACTATTAGTGACAAGAGAAGAGATATTTTTAGCTCTATTGGGAAATTCTAAGTCGGATCTAATTGAAATTTCCGATGCAATATTGTTTTCAACTGTTGAACTTCTTAAAACATACTTTGAAACGGCTAAGTTACGATAATCCTCTAGAGGTAGTACTCCTATTTCTCTATACGTTCCTAAAGAAGATGCATGAAACGGAACTCCCAAAGCAATCCGGAAAGCTTTACAATCTAAGCTTTGAATTTTGTTCAATAGATATTTGGGGGCACTAAAGAATAGTTCTTGATCATATGTTAGTGTGTGTGTGTGTGTGTGTGTGTGTGTGTGTGTGTGTGTGTGTGTGTGTGTGTGTGTGTGTGTGTGTGTGTGTTCGTGAAGGTGTATGTGTTTGTATGTGTGTATACGTGTGTGCGTGCGTGCGCGTGTGTGTATTTTGTTTAACTTATTCTTTTTTCGAGGATAATTGAATAAGCACTCATGTGCTTTTTTACATTCAGTCCGCGCGTGTGTGTGTACGCACATGCGAGCACGAGCACGTGCGTGTATGACTGTTTGGTAGAATGCATACATACATTAGAGAGAGACAGAGACGGAGACAGAATGTGTGTGAGTCTCTGTGTGTGTGAGCCTGTGTGTGTGTGTACGTCTGCGTGTTTGTGTAGGTGTATGTGTGTTTGTGTACGTATGTGTGTATATGTATGTGTGCGTGCGTGAGTGTGTGTGCACGCACATGTGAGTATGAGTACGTGCGTGTACGACTGTGTTTGGTAGAATGCATACATACATCAGAGAGAGAGAAAGAGAGTGTGTGTGCATGTGTGTGCGCGCGGACGCGCGTGTGTGTGTGTGTGTGTGTGTGCGCGCGCGGTCGTGTGTATGTGTGTGTATGTGCGCGCGGACGCGCGCGCGTGTGTGTGTGTACGTGCGTGCCTGCGTGTTAATGTATGTAAGTGTGCGCGCGCGCGAGTGTGAGTGTGCGTGTGTGTGTGTGTGTGTGTGTGTGTGTGTGTGTGTGTGTGTACATTTCAGCGCGTCTGTCTGTCTGTATGTGTGACTGTGTGTGTGTGGGGGTGGGGGTGGGGGTGGGGGGTGGGGGGTGTATATAGCTCAGTATGTATGAAAGAGAGATAGAGAGAGAGATGGGTGCGTGCGTGCGTGCGTGGACATGCGTGCGTGTGTGCGTGCACACGCGCATGAGTGTTTAAGCCAACTCACCTTTTACCGCTATTCCATCAAGATGAAGAGGATTGAAAAGTCTGATAATTACATTACCACCACATCACCAATACACCACCTGACACCACCCCCTCTTCCCCACAACCACCACCACACAACTACACACACCGCTGTCCCAACCACGACCTCACCTAGCAAAACACCGCCCACACAAACTCCTGCCACACTTCACCAAATTCTATCCCCCCACACTCCTGCAGGCAAAGTGGAACTCCGGCAAGAGACAGAGTGGTAGGCTACTATCGCAGGAGAAAGCTTAGACGACAGCAAGGCAAGGATGTGACATAACACGTTGCCAGTTAGGATGCTGCGTGTTGACAAGAGCACAGTGGGGACCACCACGCGTGTCTGTTGCTGTGGTGGCTTACGGTAAGCCAGGCTCCCAGCCTGCCTACACTACACTGTACTGGGGCTCTGCCTGCCAATCCATGCCCTGCGACTTGCCTTCTATTCGGCCTGCCTCGCTACGCTACTCTGTGTGTGTCTGTGTGTGTGGTTGCCGAGTTTGCAGCTTTAACTTTCATGTATGGTGTACTATTAGCGACAAGTTCTGATTTTCGTGCGTTTCATAACTGATCGATTCAAAACTGATTGATTCTAGTTTGTGTGTGGCATTTCTTTGGTTGCATAGCTTTTGGCTTCACGCTGGTTTTTCTCGTGATATCAAGCGTTGTCGATAGTCGCCGTGATTTACGCGTTTAGAAAGTTGATATTGTTCATTCTCAGAATGAGCAATGTTTGTTTTTTTCTGTGTTGTGTCTTTCATGGTTTTCTTTCATTCATGCTCCTACTTTCCTGGTTTCATTTGTAGCTGCCTGATGTACTGGACTCGGCAGCACTGCTCTTGCTTCAGTGCTTGGTGTTACACTGTCCTGCTACTGCCACCTTCTCTCTTCTCTTGAGAATGAGGGGTCCTCAAAGAGCTACAACTAGGAGGTCGCCATGGGGCCACCAGCCACAGGGGCCTGGCACTGCTACTGGGTCCCAGGTGTGGGGCTCAGCGGTGCCTGTTTTGAGCCTGAGCATTATGCAGAACACCACTGACCAGGTCCCTGTGGACAGCGTTGTCACACATCCAGTGACAGGCGTTCTCCCTGGAGGGGTGACCATCACAACTTCTCTCTACAAATGTCCCATAAATTTGCAAATGCCAAACGCTTAGACTGCACTCAGCATAGGTACACCCACTTATACCTACGCACTATTTTCATCCCCACTAATACCATCCCCATCATTACCATCCCAGCAATCCCCATTAATACCATCCCCACCAATACCATCCCAACCAATACCATCCCCTCTATTACCATCCACTCTAATACCATCCCCTCTAATACCATCCCCTCTAATACCATCCCCACTAATACCATCCGCTCTAATACCATTCCCACTAATACCATCCCCACTAATACCATCCCCTCTAATACAATCCCCACCATCCCCACCAATACCATCCCCACTAATACAATCCCCACTGGTACCATCCCCTCTAATACCATCCCCTCTAATACCATCCCCTCTAATACGATCCCCACTTATACCATGCCCACTAATACCATCCCATCAATCCCCTCTAATACCATCCCCTCTAATACCATCCCCACTAATACCATCCGCTCTAATACCATCCCCACTAATACCATCCCCACTAATACCATCCCCTCTAATACAATCCCCACTTATACCATCCCCACTAATACCATCCCCACCAATACCACCCCCACAATAGCATCCCTACTAATACCATCCCCACCACCCCCACTAATACCATCCCCACTAATACCATCCCCACTAATACCATCCCCACCATTACCATCCCCACCAATACCATCCCCACCAATACCATCCCCACCAATATCATCCCCACCATCCCCACTAATACCATCCCCACTAATACCATCCCCACCATCCCCACTAATACCATCCCCACTAATACCATCCCACCATCCCCACTAATACCATCCCCACTAATACCATCCCCACTAATACCATCACCACTAATACCATCCCCACCAACCCCACTAATACCATCCCCACTAATACCACCCCACTAATACCATCCCAACCTCACCATCCCCACCAATACCATCCCCACTAAAACCATCCCCACCAATACCATCCCCACCAATACAATCCCCACTAAAACCATCCTCACTAATACCATCCCCACCAATACCATCCCCACCAATACCATCCCCACCAATACCATCCCCACTAATACCATCCCCACCATCCTCACTAATACCACCCCCAACAATATCATCCCCACCAATACCATCCCAACCAATACCATCCCCACCAATACCACCCCCACTAATACCATCCCCACTAATACCATCCCCACTAATACCATCCCCACTAATACCATCCCCACCAACACCCATCCCCACCAATACCATCCCCACTAATACCACCCCCACCAATACCATCCCCACTAATACCATCCCTACCAATACCATCTCCACTAATACCATCCCCTCTAATACCATCTCCTCTAATACCATCCCGACCACCGCTAATTTGACAGGAAGCAGTGGCAGCAACAAAGAGCAAGAAGCGAGGACACAAGGCAGCCAACAGTTGCGAAGACAACATCGACAGGCACACACAGCAACACACAGAGGACACAGCAACACAAAGAGGACACACAGCAACACACAGAGGACACAGCAACACAAAGAGGACACACAGCAACACACAGAGGACACAGCAACACACACAGCACACACAGCAACACACAGAGGACACACAGCAACACACAGAGGACACACAGCAACACACAGAGGACACACAGCAACACACAGAGGACACACAGCAACACACAGAGGACACAGCAACACACAGAGGACACACAGCAACACAAAGAGCACACACAGCAACACAAAGAGCACACACAGCAACACACAGAGGACACAGCAACACACAGAGGACACAGCAACACAAAGAGGACACACAGCAACACAAAGAGGACACGCAGCAACACAAAGAGGACACGCAGGAACACAAAGAGGACACACAGCAACACAAAGAGGACACACAGCAACACAAAGAGGACACACAGCAACACAAAGAGGACACGCAGCAACACAAAGAGGACACGCAGCAACACAAAGAGGACACGCAGCAACAAAACAAGGGCGCTAAGGAGCGTGGGATGGATAGGAGATGTCCATTTACTGCATGGTTAAGTCTGTGCCATGCTGATACTTCGCCCCCATTAGTGCATTGAGAGAGAGAGAGAGAGAGAGAGAGAGAGAGAGAGAGAGAGAGAGAGAGAGAGAGAGAGAGAGAGAGAGAGAGAGAGAGAAGAGAGAGAGAGAGAGAGAGACAGACAGACAGACAGACAGACAGACAGACAGACAGACAGACAGATAGGCAGACAGACAGACAGGCAGACAGACAGACATGCTGATACTTCGCCCCCATTAGTGCATTGAGAGAGAGAGAGAGAGAGGGAGTGAGAGAGAGAGAGAGAGAGAGAGAGAGAGAGAGAGAGAGAGAGAGAGAGATAGGCAGACAAACAGGCAGACAGACAAACAAAGACAGACAGACAGATAGACAGAGACAGAGAGACACAGAGGCAGAAGAGGATAAAATAAAGAAAGTAGAGTAAAAAATAAACGAAGAAGAGGACAGAATAAACGAAGAAGAGGACATAATAAACGAAGAAGAGGACAGAATAAAGAGAAAAGTAAAGAAAACAACAGAAAATAGACGGGAAAAAAGATGTCCAGAAAAGAACTGAAGAAGAAAAAACAGAAAGAACAAATATCACAACGAAGAAAGGTAAGACGTGACTCAGCAAAAAGGAAAAACAAACAGAACAAAAGAAGGACGGAACGAAAGAACAAAAGAGACAAGGGAAGTTAAACAGCAAAAAGAAATGTAAGATAGAAAGAAATGTAAGAGAAAAATAAAAAAATAAAGATAAGACAGAGAAAGATTAAAAGAGAGAAACAGGACACAGAAACAGACAAAGAGGCAAAAAAACAGAAGTCCTGTTTGAGACACTGACAAAGAAGCAAACGAAGAAACCACAATCAAGAAGGAGAACAAAGCCACAAAGCAAAATGGATGACTTCAAGAAATAGAGGATATAAAGAAGCGTAATAAACAAACAACCAAAACAACAACAACAACAAACCAATGTGAGAGGAACAGAGGAAAGCAAGTAATCAGCTATTAAGTTAAGAAAGAAAGAAAGAAAGAAAGAAAGAAAAAGGAAAAAGAAGAAAGAAAAATGGCGAAGATGTCAGGCGTGAAGTTTCCTTGAAAGTGGCCATGAAGGAGATTTACAGGCAGACACCACCACTAATTAATCCTCGTCAGTTAGGGACAAACAAAGAAACAGGCACACAAAAACACGGGACATTGGAGTAAAAATGGGATGCTTTATATCGCAATTCCGATCCAAAAATAGACAAGGAAAATGGAGGTTAATCAGGTGTTATGAGGTAACGCGGCTAGTTTGACTGTGATTTTAAGGAACATTGCTTCAGAACACTTGATACTGTTCACCTGAAAACACCAATTCTGTCAGCAGACTTACCCAAAATGCTGAATAGTGAGAGCGAGAGAGAGACGTTTTAACGCTTTAACTAGGCCTTTTGACAAGGGAAGTAACACAACTATTTTTTTGTCAAACAATAAATAAAAGGTTAAATACATAATCAGTACAAATAAGTTTGGCAAAAATAAAGGATCCATCTACTTATAACAAACTAAATTCTAACATTGGCGTCAATACAGTTACACACCCTAGAACATAACAAAGAAAAGAGACAATAGCAACTTTCGAATCGACAATCCATTCAAATTACATTTGGTAAATATCAGCCTTTTTAATAAAAAAAGAGAGAAAAATTGCTTACTTGAGAATACATAACGCTTTAAAATGACGATATCATAACATATTGATACAATTGGTGTTGACATGGCTTTTTCTTAATTTCTGTGCTTCTGCAATAAATTTAGCTGAAGATTTATTAACATGTTCGTTTTCAGACAACAAAACAGAAACAATATCTTGGCTTTCTGTTGTTTTTACATTTAGAATATTATGTTTCTTACGTAGAATTTCATATGATTTACATTGAAACAAAAAATGAATTTCATCATCCACACAATTTATTTATTTTTATTTTTATTTAATTCTTTTATATCGAGGATAATGGAATAAGCACTTGTGTGTTTTTACACCCAGTCCCCGTGTGTATGCAGTTTTGTAAATTTGTCATCTGTTCCCACCGGCACACAATGGCCTACTCTTACGCAAAGCGGAACAGGATTTAACGTGTGCGCAAGATGTTCTGCGTGCGTTCGCACACGGGGCCTCGGTTTATAGTCTCATCCGAACGTGACCACATAGTAGACGTGGCAGTTGTATGGATGTCTCAGTCTGGAACCATCTTTTGTTAGCATTGAAGCCTAATGCTCTTCACCTGAATCGTGAATAATTTAGCCTGTGCCAATGTTATAATTTAGTTTGTCATAAGTGGATGGATCCTTCGTTTGTTTCTTTTGTTGAAATCTTTTTAATAGTCTCTTAACTTCTTGTTTCTTTCGTTCACATCCAGCATCAAACCAGTCGTTACAATTTTTTCTACCTTTTCTAACTGTTCTGACCATGCATGCAGCAGCCCCACATAAACCAAATTGATCTAAGTCTCATTCATATCTGTGTTCAATAATTGGGAAGCTGTTTCTATGCTTTCTTGAAATTCTGCACTATCAAATTCGTTTTTGTATACTTCTACAAAATCTTCTGACCATGTGATCTTTACTACACTCTCTTTCGATACTAGTACAGTCATTGTCTAATTTCCATCTTATTTCAACGGGGAGGTGGCCACGAATAAACACACTCCCCACTACACAAATTAAAACATGATAACATTTGACTAGAAACAAGAAAATAATCAATAACGCTGCATCCATTAGGAGACACAAAGGTATACTCCCCCTCCCTACCCCCCTCACAACAACCATTCAGAATCCTCATGTCAAACATAAATCTAGCAAGGACCTGCCAAAATTGTTCATCGTGTCATCCTTAGAGGCACGCACACAAAGTTCATCATTCATACCATCATACTCCACATCATCCAAATAATTCGACATCACTTCAAAGTCAGCTTGTTCCTGACCAGTCCTGGCATTCAAGTCTCCAACAATCATAAAATGAAAATCATCTTGTTGAAAATATTGTAATAACGTTTAAGAGAGAGAGAGAGAGAGAGAGAGAGAGAGAGAGAGAGAGAGAGAGAGAGAGAGAGAGAGAGAGGGGAGGGGAGGGGAGAGGGGGGGGGGGGGGAGAGAGAGATGGAAAGAAAAACAGGACTAAACTAAGAAGTGAATAAAGTACATAGAAACGAGAAATATAGACCCGCAAACAGATAGAATGAACGGGAAGGAGGAAGGAAAGAAGAAAGGCGACAAAATAGAAAAGAAACTCGAAGAAACAAAAAACAATTAATGTCCAAATGATGAACGAGGAAGATCAAAAAAGAGAGAAAATGGGAGAAGAAAGAAAAAAGTAAAGAACGAAGGCAGAGATTAAGACTAAAACAAAGCCAACAGACAGAAGGGAGGAAAAAAAGAGAGAAAGAAAAACAAAGAAACATAGAAGGAAGTCTCGGGTGACCAATGGACAGAGAAAGAGAAAGAAAAGACATCACTTCAAGAAATCATAGAAGGGAACTAAACCAGCACACGAAGAAAGATTCTTCTTCTTCTTGTTCTTCTTCTTCTTCTTCTTCTTCTTCTTCTTATTTTATTTCGAGGATAATGGAATAAGCACTCATGTACTTTTTTCAATCAGTCCCCGTGTGTATACAGTTTTGTCAATTTTGTCATCCGTTCCCACCGGCACCCAATGGCCTACTCTTCCGAAAAGCGGAATGGGTTTTAACGTGTGCGCAAGATGTTCTGCGTGCGTTCGCACACGGGACCTCGGTTTATATTCTCATTCGAAGGAGTTTTGGGGAGAGTGGAGTCGGCACTGATGTCAACTCCAGAGGAAAAATCCTCTTGAACGATAATCGAACCCGGGTCAGCAGATCACGAATACATCACTCTAACCACCAGGCTATCGCGTACCGTTGAAGCAGAACAAGCCAGCATGAGCAGAAAGCAAGCAGCAAAGCAAATAATCCACTGAAGAGAATCTACACATCAGTTTACATTTCAAAGAAATCCTGAAGAAAATCGCCCACTGACATGCGGTTTGTTAACAGATGGAATCAGGTTGTTTTTAATCTACCGTTTCCCTAAAACATCACGAAAGAGATTTACAGTTAAACAACAGAAATAATTAGCATAGTTATTTACATTTAAAAAGAAACAAACAAGCAACTCCAGGAATGAAAAATGAAGAGAAATGCTGTTCGTCTTCTTTGGTATCTAAAATGCATTCCAAAAAGGAAAGAGAATCAGATGTCATCGGGTAAACTGGCCAGTTTCACGGATATTTGAAGGAAAACTGCTGTGGACCTACCATTGCATGCACCAAGAGCAGATGTCAAATTTTCAGTCTAAAACAGGTTTACACAGGGTGTGTGTATGTGTGTGTGTGTGTGTGTGTGTGTGTGTGTGTGTGTGTGTGTGTGAGAGAGAGAGAGAGAGAGAGAGAGAGAGAGAGAGAGGAGAGAGAGAGAGAGAGAGAGAGAGAGAGAGAGAGAGAGAGAGAGAGAGAGAGAGAGAGAGAGACGGGGGTCGGGGGGGGGGTCAACCAAAAACGAACAGCCAAAAACACCTGACATGCAATAATAATAATAATAATGTATGGAATTTATGCAACACCAAAAACACACGAAAACAATAAACCCACGCACAAACTCACACTTAAAGCATGGAAAATAAATCAACAGTTTTAAAACTGTGGCATAGGGAGATCTCAATGTACTGCATGGTAAACACTGCCTGTTCCCTGGTGATATTCCCTATCTCTTCGAGTCCATGGTGCAGAGAGAGAGAGAGAGAGAGAGAGAGAGAGAGAGAGAGAGAGAGAGAGAGAGAGAGAGAGAGAGAGAGAGAGAGAGAGAGAGAGAGAGAGAGAGAGACAGAGACAGAGACAGAGACAGAGACAATGAAAATGACAAATTCTTTTATTTCGAGGATAATGAATAAGCACACATGTGCTTTTTTACATCCAGTCCCCGCCCGTTAGGGATACATCTTAATAATAATAACCCAATACTTATACAGTCTCACAATTAAAACAGGGGAAAATAACCCTTTTCAAAACAGCTCCCCCCCCCCCAACCACCCCCCCCAAAGCAAGCAAATAAAAAAAACTCTAAAATACCCCTCCCCACCCCCCCCAAAAAAAAACCCTAACTAAAACAAACAAACAAACAAACAAAAGAGAAAGAAAAACCAAGCCAACAGAAGAAGATAAAAAGAGAAAAACAGACAAACAACAACAACAACAACAACAACAACAACAACAACAACAACAACAACAACAACAACAACAACAACAACAACAACAACAGAGCCAAGAAAAATAACACAACCAAACTTAATAAGTCATAAAGATAAACATCTACACAATGTCAAATGGTACACATACTTGTTACACATAACTATAAGATATTGAAATAGGGCACTCATTAAAACTTAAGTAAAGAGGCAAGTCCAATAAAGTATTGAAAATATAAAAGATGAATCCTTCATCAGGATACACTATAACTATAAGCAAGACGATTAAAGGTGAGAGAGAGAGAGACAGAGAGTGTGTGTGTGTATTTCAGAGATAATATCCAACATATAATTCCCAAAACAGTATGCGATCCCATCAACACTCATTTTAGATTATATTCGTTTCAAATTATATGTCATGATAATGAAATAAATTTAATACCCATACATCCACACAATAAAAACAAGAAACAAAACAAAGAAGAAAAATCCAAACCTATACAGTCATTGAGGGAGAGAATATGAGTGAGTGAGTGTGTGCATGTATGTGTGTGTGTGTGTGTGTGTGTGTGTGTGTGTGTGTGTGTGTGTGTGTGTGTGTGTGTGAGTGTGTGTGTGTGTGGGGGGGGGGGTTGTTTCAGGGATAATACTAAATATGTAATACTCACATTAGCACACGATCAACACAAACACTTTTTAATTATACTCATACAAATTGAATGTCATGATAATAAAATAAGTGCAATACCCATACACTCACATAATAAAGAGGGGGGGAAAAGCCAATAAAGTCATAAAAAGAACATCTACACATTGTAAGTAATAGAAACAAAATTTTTTTTCAGGATAATGAATAAGTACTCATGTGCTTTTTTACATCCAGTCCCAGCCCGTGGGGTCACATTTGAAAATGCACGCAGTACTCATATTTTCAAACAGTAGAAGCAAAGGGAAATTTTTTTTTTTAAAGAAAAAGAGAGAAAAAGAAAAAACAAACAAACAGACAAACAAACAAACAAACAACCCCGGACGAGCAAAAGACAAAATAAACCCCAGAACCCCCCCAAAAAAACACCCCACCAACAACACCAAAACAAACAGAAAAAACAAAAAATAAATATAAAAAAAACAACAACAAAAACAGACAAAAGCACCCTCCCAAACAAACAAACAAAAAACAAGAAAAAACAACAACAAACAAACAAATGAAATTAAAAAAAAAAAGCAAACAAACAAACAAACAAACAAAAAAACCAACACCGCTCCCCCCTCCACACACACACATACATACACCAAAACAAAACACAAGCAAACAAAAAACTCAAACAAATCAACAACAAAGAACAAAGTAACAACTACAGCAATAACAACAGAGAGAGAGAGAGAGAGAGAGAGAGAGAGAGAGAGAGAGAGAGAGAGAGAGAGAGAGAGAGAGAGAGAGAGAGCCAAACTTATAGATTATAAAATTGAACACCTTCATATTGTAGAATAGTATACATAGTTGTTACCCGTGATAATAAGATATTAAAATATGAGATTCACTGGAGCTCAAGTACAGTCAACAAGTCCAAAATAATATTGAAAATCGAAAGTATGAATATGCCCTTTATTAGAATACACAACAACAATAGAAGGAGAGAGAGAGAGAGAGAGAGAGAGAGAGAGAGAGAGAGAGAGAGAGAGAGAGAGAGAGAGAGAGAGAGGAGAGAGAGAGAATGAATTAATTGCATATCGGCCTTAGGCCACAATACAGAGAGAGAGAGAGAGAGAGAGAGAGAGAGAGAGAGAGAGAGAGAGTGCGTGTGCGTGTGTGTGTGTTTCAGAGATAGTACTAAATATATAATTCTCAAAACAGTCCACGATCACCTTCAACACTTATTTTGATTACTCATACACAAAATATGTTATGATAATAAAAAATTAAAATTTTTTTTAAAAACAAACAAAAAAACCCCCAACCTCAATACCCATACTCTCACACAATAAAAACAAGGAAGGAAAGAAAGAAGGAAAAAACAAAACAACAACCAGCCAAATCTATAAGGTCATAGTGAGAGAGAGAGAGAGAGAGAGAGAGAGGGGGGGGGGAGGGAGAGAGAGAGAGAGAGAGAGAGAGAGAGTGTGTGTGTGTGTGTGTGTGTGTGTGTGTGTGTGTGTTTCAACAGAGACAGGCAGACAGACAGACAGACCATGGGGCAGAGAGAGAGAGAGAGAGAGAGAGAGAGAGAGAGAGAGAGAGAGAGAGAGAGAGAGAGAGAGAGAGAGAGAGGAGAGAGAGAGAGAGAGGCACACAGACAGACAGACAGACAGAAAGGCAAAATTCTCTTTCAAGAGGGTACCAGATTATGCACAAATGCTTTCTTTTACCTCTATCCTCAAGGAAAGAAAAGAGTATTAAATCATGTACACAAATCATAACAATCAGACATATACACTGAAAGGAAAACCCCCAAAAGAAAGAACAAAACACGCAAGGCTTTCAGGATCACAAACAAACCAAAGGACAGACGAGACCAAATGGATGGACAAATAACTGGACATACAGGAAAACGGAGACAGGATGACAGATTCCCTTAAAATCGTCATTAAAACAGCAATTGATTAGGACATCTTTGGAGGCAATGTAGCCAACATGTGGACATTTGTTAGGTCATTATATAGTCCTGTTCTGCATTTGCAAGGTCATTATATAGTTCTGTTCTGAATTTGTTAGGGCATTATAGAGTCCTGCTCTACATGTGTTAGGTCATTATAGAGTCTTGCTCTGAATGATAGGTCATTGTATAGTCCTACTCTACATGTGTTAGGCCATTTTATAGTCTTGCTCTACATGTGTTAGGTCATGATAGAGTCCTGCTCTACATTTGTTAGGTCATTATAGAGTCCTGCTCTACATTTGTTAGGTCATTATACAGTCCTGAACTACATTTGTGAAGTCATTATAGAGTCCTGCTCTACATTTGTTAGGTCGTTATAGAGTCCTGCTCTACATGTGTGAGGTCATTATAGTGTCCTGCTCTACATTTGTTAGATCATTATACAGTCCTGAACTACATTTGTGAAGTCATTATAGAGCCCTGATCTACATTTGTTAGGTCATTATAGAGTCCTGCTCTACATGTGTGAGGTCATTATAGAGTCCTGCTCTACATGTGTTAAAATTGAGTTCTGTTTTCAAGTATTCTGGAAGTGACTTTATAACCAGCCCCCAAAATATACTATTCTAGATTGACATAAAGTAGCTATTGTGAATGGTGTTGGAAGGTTTACTCAATATCACTGCTATTATTCATTGAATATACACATAACTGTAAAAGAAGACGAGGCATTGCTATAAAGTATTTTAGGTGTAAGAGTTCTTTTATTGTATAGAAGTTTGGCTTTTAGAGGAAGGTTACCAGCTTGTTTACAGTCATTTTCTGTTAGTGAGGAAGATTTCCTAATAACTATTTAACTGCTCTTTTATGGATACTAAACAATGGTCTAAGAATGTGTTTGCTTGCTGAGTCCCAAAGTGTAGAAGCATAGTGTCACTGGACTGAATACAGAAAGCTATTTTCTTGACGCTAGATTACAAACTATTTCACCTTCTCAGATGAGTTTTGCAGCAATAGTTCTTGATAGGAATTCTAAATGTTTTGACCTGGATAAGTTATTGTCGATTTTCACTCATAGAACATTTTGATTTGTAACTGACATTTTTTCAATAGCTGGCTATTTCTGACCAATGGTTTGCCGTTTTCTGTCCAGTGGTAATTATCAGAACTTAGTTCGGATTTTTTTTGGGGGGTGGGGGTGGAGAGACATTTGGTTTAAATGTGTCCACATAACGAATTGATTAATACTTTCTTGCAGTCAACAATACACTTGATGAACATCAGAACTAGACACATGGTTGTCCGCAAACATTTCACACTGTGCTTTTATGGAAAAGGTTAGATCGCCTGTTTATGTAGTTAGAATAGCACCAGACCCAAGATTTAACCTTGTGGATCACCATGTTGGTTTGGAAAAAAGTTACAAATACATACACTTTAAGAAAACATATGTTGCCTATCGGATAGATAGCTAGACAGCTAGATAGCTAGATCGATGTGGGTCACATTCCTGAAACCTGTAAGAGTGATAGTATGGTCACAAAATTCAAGATCAAATTTGTAATAATTGATCAATTGTTCATATGTTTTCATACATAAGCTTCAGTTTGATATTTCTATCAGCAAAATCAGTGCTGGTCGTTGTGTATGGTGCTTTTGTTTTTAACAAATACTTGAATGCTGGAATCAGTGATTTTGGACTTATCACTTTGTGACATGGAAAAGTGGGCCACTCAACACCGGATGTAATCTATTAGAACAATAAAAAAAACAGAACACTCAAAATAAAAAGATCAGCTATCTTTACACCTCGGCTGCGTTAAAAATTATTACTTAGGTATTTGATTTAAAATCTGACATAAGTTCTTCAGCAGCTAACAGGAAAATGAGGCATCCCACAGGAGGAATATCTGACACTGGGTGTATTGGAACCACAACATGAATGACTTAGCTTCAGAACTGTAAGTAATCATTTGCTCAAGGTGAGGCTGACAGATCTATTTGCTGTTGAGTTTTTTAAAGTTTGATTGCGATGACGTCATGGCGTCGTCAAAACCCTGAACTAAATGTATTTTCTGGGCCTTTGTTTTATCAACAAGCCAACTGGCAAACAAATCTACTGGCAGTTACTTCATTAATGATGTTGTAAGCTAATCTCCAGCAGTGCCAAAACCACAGGACAATCAACCTCATAAGTCATGCCAGTAAAGTCATGCTGAAAGTGATCCTGAACAGGCTGAAACCACAGGCAGAAGAGATCATCGCCGAAGAGCAGGCCGGTTTCCGCCCAAATAGAAGCACCACAGAACAGATATTCAACCTGAGGGTTCTGTGTGAGAAATACAACCAGCATCACCAAGACATCATCCACGTCTTCATTGATTTTAAGAAGGCCTTCGATAGATTATGGCATGACACTCTGTGGGCCACCATGAACAAATTCAACATGGGCCAGAAGCTGATTCACACCATCAAGGAACTCTACTCAAAGGCCACCAGTGCAGTACTCGTACAGGGTACGGTAGGGGAATGGTTCCGTACCTCAGTTGGGGTCCGACAGGGATGTTTTCTGTCGCCGACTCTGTTTAACATTTTCCTCGAACGCATCATGACTGACGCCTTGGAAGACCACACAGGCACAGTCAGCATTGGAGGGCGAACAATCACCAACCTCAGGTTTGCCGATGACATTGACGGTCTGGCAGGAAATGAAGAGGAACTGGCCAACCTAGTGAAGCAACTGAATGAAATATCCTCACGGATACGGCATGGAAATCAGCGCCGAGAAAACCAAGCTCATGTCAAACAGTGCCCAGCCAATCACCACCAAGATCACTCTCAGCGGAAAAGAACTGGAGACAGTTGACCATTTCAAGTACCTTGGAGCCATCATAAGTGAGGAAGGATCGAAGACCGAAATCCTAGCAAGAGCGGCACAAACAGCAGCAGCAATTGCAAGACTGAAGACCATATGGAGAGACAGAAACATCCCTCTCAGAACCAAGGTAAAGTTACTAAACGCGCTAGTCATGTCAATCATGCTTTACGCATGTGAGGCATGGACACTGAACGCAGACCTACAAAGGAGGATCCAAACAGTAGAAATGAGATGCCTCAGAAGGCTCCTTGGCATCTCATACAAGGACCATGTCACCAACAATGAAGTCCGCAGAAAGATCACTCAACAAGTGCGGGACTATGAAGACCTACTGACCATGGCGAAAAAGAGGAAACTCAGATGGTATGGGCACGTAACACGCTCAGAAGGACTTGCGAAGACCATCTTGCAAGGAACAGTCCAGGGGAAGAGATGAAGGGGCAGACAGAGGAGAAAGAGGGCCCACGACATCCCTGATTGGACAGGGAAGGACTTCAATGATACCCAGGCACTTGCCCACAACCGAGCTAAGAGGAGCCAGCTGGTCCCCTGTTCGTCCACCATGCAGCGCCCCTACGACCCTGGCGGGTTACGGGACCTGTAACAGTAACAGTAACAGTAAAGCTATTCTTAAGCGCTGGTGTGGCCTTTGTGTACCCATGAGAGCGAATCGAATTGTAGCGTCCCGTCAGAGTTTGTGTTGGTGTAAGAGAGCAGACGACTTTTCCCTTCAGCACGAAACCCGTCAACTGTCTGACAGGTAAGTTTAACACTTTTTTTTATGCTGTAATATTTAATTAGCAATGCACATTTGCTTAAATCAGAGAATGTTTTAATGGTTTATTACGATGACTATCTATGATTATTGATTTTGAAAGTGCATTTTGGAAAAGATCGAGGCATCGAGATTGCCTGACAGTGTTGAACTTTTGATCTGTCAACACTTCTTTCTTGTTTCAGGGTAAATCCTACTCTTTAAAATTTTATATTTGTAATAAAAAGTTGTAAAGAAGTTCAAAAATTTCAGTATGGACATCATTATGGTTGTTTACTTTTAAACTGAAATCATGCTGTCAAAGTTGATATTAAGTATTTAACGTTAGAGCGACGCTGCTTGATTAGCAACGCATTACATAGGTTGTTGATTGTACTGTCCATTTACATTTTATGCTGTACAGTTTCAGTAATTTATCATTTTGTGGTTTTTGACAATATCGATATTTTAAAAGGTTTCGCAAATAATCTTAGCGTTTTAATTTTCTAGATCTGTTGCTAATTTTCTAGATCTATAGATCTTTTGCTAATGTTCTAGATCTATTGGAAAATTTGTCAGTTGAAAGTCGAAAACATTAATGGACAACACTCTTATGGGAGGAGAATAACGTACCTGATGTTGTGATAGCTTTTTAAGTTGGGATATTTTTCCAATTAAATTAGCACAGAAATAATTTTTAACCATCATCGTTATGCTAAAGTTTTAAAGATATTGATAGTCATTTAGTGTTGCATTAAGATGGGGTAACACAACGTGAATTTATTTTTCAAATATCTCTTTGTCAATGAAATGTGGACACTGAGCCTTGTTACTGTCTAATAGCATTGCAAGCAAAACCTGATTCTGTGAAATCATTTTCTTAAAGATGGAGAAAATTTCAGAAAAAAATGTCATGTCATTTTTATGGCCGCATTTAAGGAAAACCAAAAACTACAGTAAAAAGGCATACATTATGCCAAGACAGTCATATGCAAGGAATGAAGTGTCTTTTTATTGCCAAAACTATGTCTTTTGTCGACATTTTATTAACGAAAAGCTGTTGAACCTCAAGAAATAGTGTCCATTTGGTGTCCATGTTACACATGCCTGATAGACCAACTAGTACTTGTAGTACTGAGTACTTGTTGACTTTTGCTATATAGATCTTTAAAATACTACACCTTTACCTACTTTATTATTATAAAATCATTTCAAAATACCAACTTTGGTTTTGAGCACTCATGTCATAAAGGAGACCAGGTTTCAGGAGAGTGACCCATATATATATATATATATATATATATATATATATATATATATATCGAGAGAGAGAGAGAGAGAGAGAGAGAGAGAGAGAGAGAGAGAGAGAGAGGAGACAGCAAGAAAGACCAAAAAGAAGTACAAAAAAGTACTTATTTCTGATGGTACAAAAAGGAAGAAGAAAAGAAAGAAAGAAGGGAAAGAGAGAGAGAGAGAGAAGAAGAGAGAGAGAGAGAGAGAGAGAGAGAGAAGGAGAGAGAAGGAGAGAGAGAGAGAGAGAGAGAAAGAAAGAAAGAAAAAAAGAATGCGAGAAAGAGAGAAAGAAAGAAGAAATGGGGAAGAAACCGATAAAAGGAAAAGAACGAAAGAACTTAAAGAGAAAGACAGAAGTGAAGGAAGAGAAATAAAACGAAGCAAAAAAGAAAGATGAAGAAAGCAAGACAAAAGGTAGAGAAAACAGTAAAGAGAATAGGTAGAAAGAACACATGTAGCACGAAAAAAAGAAAAGAAACTACAAGATAAAAAAGGGGAAGAAACAGAAATGAAATGGAAACCAAACACAGAGTAGAAGAGGGACAGGGAAGCAGAAGAAGAAGCAGACCACAGAGAAAATACAGACACAATCCTTCAACCAAGAAGGAAATTACACAACCACAAAAGGGGAAAAGAAGCAGGACAAATGAACATGAAGGCAAAACAAGAATGCAAGTAATTAACTTTTCAGTGAAGGAAAATAACAAGAAAGAAAGATGAACTCAAATCCACCTGAACGCGTTGTACACATTGTAAATTGCAGGAACTACACTCTCAAAGTCTGTCATCTCTAAGAAATATAGAGATAAGTCTGTATTAATTATTGTTAAGAGCATGGAACACATAAGACTTCAAAGATGAGACGTTCATGTGTTCTCACTCTTTTCCAGTCCAACATTTATTTAGTTTAAACAGGATTTTATCAGATCAAAACGAAACAACATAACAGCAAAGCATGAAATTTGAAATAGGACTACAAGCAGAAGCTTCTGAAAAGCACTCTTTACGATATGTTAACAAAAGGGGCTGCAGCCTAATGCCATCACGTCACATATTACAGGAACTCTAGGAAAAGGTATAAACGACTACTGATGATAAAAGGACAAGTCATCAAGCAAACGGTGACATGCTGGCAAGGACATTCTCAGTCCATGGCGTTTTCAAAAAGCGTTAAGAACAAAGGGGTGTACAAACAAAGAACGATTCACAAATAAAACCTCCACGGATACTTGGTTTCAACATTTCAAATACCTTGTTCATAATGACATCGTGGTGGAATCTGATTTGCCCGATGAAACATGCCAAGTCCTACATAAAAGTATATTAGAAGATGCTGTTATTCGAGCGATCAGAAAACTTCGAAGTGGCAAAGCCGATAAACGATAAAAAATAGGAAAAATGTCAGATAGACAATATATCTGCTGAAATGCTGAAAATAGTGGTAAGGAGGTTTGAGCATTTCTTACAAGACTATTTAACCAAATCTTTAAGAAAGAAAGAAAGAGAGAGAGGGAGAGAGAGGGAGAGAGAGAGAGAGAGAGAGAGAGAGAGAGAGAGAGAGAGAGAGAGAGAGAGAGAGAGAGAAAGAGAGAGAGAAGGATATACAGAGACAAAGTAATGAACAAAGATAGAAAGCAAGAAAGCTGGAAACATACAAAACATAACAGAAACCATAGATGAAGAAAAGAAATATCACAGAGAAAGACAAGTGTCAGACATACATACATACATACATACAGACAGACAGACAGACAGACAGAAAACACAGGGAAAGAACGGCAGAACAGACAGAAGAAACGAAGTGGGGACGGAAGAAACAAAGAAACTGACAGGAAGAAAAAACGCCCCTAATTTCCGGTTGACAGACAAACGTGAACAAAACTCAGAAACAGGACAACATGGAGAACAAGAAGGAAAAAGGGAATGAGAACATGGAAAAGAGATGAAAAACTGAAGAGAAAAAGGGAGGAAACCAGGAAAAACACAGTAAGTTAAAATGAACAAAGAGCGAAAACAGAGAAACAAGAGCAGAAAATAAGAAGAGGGATACAGAGCAAGAAAGAAGGAAACAGAGAGTCCTTCTCTGTTTCCTTCTTTCTTGCTCTGTATCCCTCTTCTTATGTGATGACAGGGCAAGGCCAGAAGAAAAAGCAGGCCGTACAGAAACGGGGGGAAACAACAAGCAAAGCCGGAATTACAGAGGAAGAAAGAAGTTCAGAAAGGAATTACAGCAACTTACAACCAAAAAAACCCCCACCTCAAATGGGCATAAGAGAAAAACAAATAAGCAAGTCACCAGCTTTTAAATCATGGAAGAAAGAAAGAAAGAAAGAAAACAAAAAAGAAAAGGAAAGAGAGAACAAAAGAAAGAAAGAAAGAAAGAAAGAGAGAGAGAGAGAGAGAGAGAGAGAGAGAGAGAGAGAGAGAGAGAGAGAGACATTTTTAAACATGTGGATTTTTCCTGAAGGTGCTACTAACAGAGATTTACAGCCAGAGAACAGAAGTAATTAAACATGGCTATTGCTTCAAAAATAAACACGCAGCAGAATTGGAACTGGAACAAAAACCAGAAGTTTATGTCGCCATGCAGATCTAAAAATACCTCCGAAAAAGGAGGTTAATCACCTGTTATTTGGTTAAATGGCCAGTTTCACTAAGATTCTAGAGGCCGCACTTCAGCTTTTGCTTCCGGGTCGAGTAATGTCTTCTGCAGAGTGCTTCTCAGAGAATGTTCTGCTATTCTTAAAGATAACGTCTTCTACAGAGCGCTACTCGGAAAATGTTCTGCTATTCTTAAAGATAACGTCTTCTACAGAGCGCTACTCGGAAAATGTTCTGCTCATTCTACAAAATGTGTAAGGTAGGAAAAGCTGCACTGCCTGGTTGCTTTAGGGGTTGAGGAAATAAAATAAGGTGATGGCAGACAGTCAGGAGAAGGCTGGATAGAATCATGTGGATGGGAGGCGAGCAGACAAGGCCAACACGAGGGATGCAGTATCTGCTGAATTTGAAAAAAATCAAACATAAACAACACAGGAGAAAAAAGTACGAAAAGAAAACAAAGAACAAAGAAGAACACACGGAAAGAAAAGAAGAAACAAAGGGAGAGGCGACATGAAAGAAAGAATGAAGACAGAAAATAATAATAATAATTATAATATATGGATTTTATATAGCGCTGAAAAAAGAATAAACAGCCACTAACTTGGACTTCCAAACAGGAATGAAAGCAAAAAAGAAGAGGAGGAAAGAAAGAAACAAAGATTGAAATAATGAACAAATGATTGTAAAAACGATGGAAAGAAAAAGAGAAAGAGGAAAGCAAAAAATACCAGAAACAGAAGGAAAGAAAAAAATCTGAGAAACAAAGAAACAGTGAACAGGAAATCCTAGCTGACAGATAAACACAGAAGCAGAAGAAGCGCATGATGAAGTAAACGTGAAAAAAGAAACAGAAAAAACGGATTTCAGAAGAAATGATTTAAATAAATAAGCACACAAAGAAAGAAGAAACAAAACAGCTCAATCTGACAGGAACACAACAAACCAAGTTGTCCATTCTTCGGGTAAAAAGACAGAAAGAATACTAAAGAAAGGCGGACAAAAAGAAAACAATGGAGAAAATGGAAAGTGTGGTGTTTTCTTGATGCTGTCCATGAAAGAGATATACAGCCAAATATACAGCCAAGTAGCAGAGCCAATCCGGCATGGCCGGCCATTGAGTCACACCAAACAAACAAGTGACCAGTAACACGACTTCACCACGAAAAGAGGGAAGCTTTGTATCTCCTGGTGCTTCCCCACAATACGTTGAAAACAGGACAAATAACCAGGTGTTGTTCGGTAACATGGCCAGCGTCACAGGGATTCCCAAGAAAATAGTTGGAAAATTATTGATGAAACTGGTACTTGTATTCTGTTTTAGAAGTACCAAAAGCAGAGTTTTCTTTAAACACTGACTAGTTTAATAGAGACTGACTCTTACAAGTCTGAAGTTTCCAGAGATTTTGCAGGTTTGAGAGAGAGAGAGAGGGGGGGGGAGGGAGGGAGAGATAGAGAGAGAGAGATGTGCACGGAGGGTCAGAGAAGGAATAAGAACAGAAAGAAATTGAAAAAAAGTAAACAGAATAAATGCACGAATGGTGAATAAAGGAGAGATGTAGAAAGAAAAGCTAGTGACGCACACAAAAGATTTGATTTGTTTGCTTTGCAAGATTCAGCGCTATATAAATTCCATACATTATTATTATTATTATTAAAAGATGAAAAAACAAAAAGTAGACAAACAAAAAAGAAATGACGAAAGAAGGACAAGAAAGACGAAAGACAGGCAATACCTTCATATGACAAGAAACAGGAAAGAAAGACAGAAGATGAGACAGAAAGGCAACAGATAAATGAAAGAAAGAAGAAAACTGGAAACGAAGGAAGAAAGGAACTATGAAGGAATGAATGAGAGAAAGGACAAGAAAAGAAGGAGAAAAATCACAGACAAAACCAGAAAGAACAATAGGAGGAGAAGAACACTTTGACAAAAACAGAAAGGACGATAGGAGAAGAAAATATCACAGACAAAACCAGTAAGGACGATAGGAGAAGAAGGAGAAAAATCGCAGACAAAAACCGAAAGAATGATAGGAGAAGGAGAAAAGTCGCAGACAAAACCAGAAAGAATGATAGGAGAAGGAGAAAAATCGCAGACAAAACCAGAAAGGACGACAGGAGAAGGATCAGAATCACGGGCCAAAACAGCGACATAGAGACAGGGGGCATCAGCAACAGATGGACACAGAACAAGAACAGGAAAGCAGTCAGTCAGTCACTTTTTAAAAAAAACTGACAATCAGGAAGAACGAATTCAAGAAACAAAGGACTTAGCTCACTCCTACACACCAACCAACACACACACACACACACACACACACACACACACACACACACACACACACACCACCACGCACGCACGCACGCACGCACGCACGCACGCACGCCCACACCCACACACCACACGCACGTGCGCGCAGAGAGAGAGAGAGAGAGAGAGAGAGAGAGAGAGAGAGAGAGAGAGAGAGAGAGAGAAGAGAGAGAGAGAGAGAGAGAGAGAGAGAGAGAGAACAAGTCTACATAAGAGCCAAACGAGAGAAACCAAGTTTAGAAGAGAGCAAAACGACACAGCCAGTAATCAATTCTGGAATCTCAAAAACTACAGTGACGTGTTTGGAAATGAAACAAACAGAAAAAAATGGAGAGGCTTAGGAAAGTTTACTGTTAAGAGAGAATTAATTAATGAATGAAACGAATGAATTTTTGGGGGGGATGAATTCTATTTAAATGGGTACGGCATCAGCAAACGTGCTTTGAGAGAGAGAGAGAGAGAGATGAGAGAGAGAGAGAGAGAGAGGAGAGAGAGAGAGAGAAAGAGAGAGAGAGAGAGAGAGAGAGACAGAGAGAGAAAGAGAGAGAGCGAGAGAGAGAGAGAGAGCGAGAGAGGAGAGAGAGAGAGAGAGAGAGAGAGAGAGAGAGAGTTATGTATGTTATCTTTTATTTCGAGGATAATGGAATAAGCATTCATGTGCTTGTTTTCATCTAGTCCCCGCGTGTACGCAGTTTTGTAAATGTTGTCATCCGTTCCCACCGGCACACAATGGTCTACTCTTCCGAAAAGCGGAACGGGTTTTAACGTGTGCGCAAGATGTCCTGCGAGCGTTCGCACACGGGACCTCGGTTTATAGTCTCATTCGAAGGACTTTTGGGGAGAGTGGAGTCGGCACTGATGTTAACTCCAGAGGAAAAATCCTCTTGAACGAGAATCGAACCCGGGTCAGCAGATCACGAATACATCACTCTAACCATCAGGCTAGAGAGAGAGAGAGAGGAGAGAGGAGAGAGAGGAGAGGAGAGAGAGAGAGAGAGAGAGAGAGAGAGAGAGAGAGAGAGTCCATAACAGAAATGGACAAGGCAGCTTAAGTATAAATTTTAATGAAGCAAGGTTGTTTATTGCTATCAAAACAAACACGTCAACAACAATTGGATTTCAAGACGAAAAGAAAGCGTTGTGTGTCCCTTTACAAATCTGCCACTACATTGCGGTGTTCTCATGTTGATCAGAAGTACCAGTCAGGGGTGTGTTGCTGCCCTGTCCACCGTGGCGTTTGTCCTGCTGTTCCCACACCGCTCTTGTTGCTCGCTCCCCCCCCCCCCCCCAGACTTGCCTTGCCCTGTCCTGCTTTGCCCTGCTTTGCCCTGCCTTGCCTTGCCTTGCCCTGCCCTGCCTTGCCTTGCCCTGCCCTGCCTTGCCTTGCCCTGCCCTGCCTTGCCCTACCCTGCCTTGCCTTGCCTTGCCCTGCCTTGCCTTGCCCTGCCCTGTCCTGCCTTGCCCTGCCCTGCCCTGCCCTGCCTTGGTTTGCCTTGCCCTGCCCTGTCCTGCCTTGCCTTGCCTTGCCCTGCCCTGCCCTGCCTTGCCTGGTCGAGTTACACCCTCACGGTCTGAAATCAAGAGGAAACTTCTCATTGCCAGGCCACCAGAAGGCACCAGTGACCGAGCCCGGACACACCTCGTAGTGTTCAGTGGTGCCTGTTCTGACATGCCCCCTACTGATGGCAGTGATAGCCAAGTCGCAGACCCAGATGGAGTGAGACTAGACCAAGGGTGGTGACCACCTTCAGCTACCTTTCCCCATGAACCTTCCACCCCGAAGGCTTTTGACACTGGTCAGTTCACCACAGGCACAGATCTGTACAAGAAACCGAAACTGAGGTCACCGTGAGAGCAGAGAAACAGTGACCACAGAATCTGAAACAAGTCTTTTTTTTATTGCATGATGACCAGTGGTGATGAGGAGGATGTACTGAGGCTGCTATGGACGGCTACTTGACAGTGCTGTACTCTGTGCTTCCCTTCATGGTACATCCCAGCGTCAACTTGCAGTGGACTGGTCAGGAAGTTTGGGCAACACTCTGAAAATGGCACCAGTAAAGCAGATGAAGCTCGACTGTGGGGTCCCCGTCTTTCCAACACGCCCCCATTACCCTCACTCTGGGCAGGAGCTGGCCAGTCTGAAAGAGCCCGGTGACTGACAGGATTCAAACCAGCCGTCTTCCAGCTGGCTTTCTTTGGAATGCCTGGATGTTTGTCTTGTTTGGTTTGATTGTTTCTTTCTTCCTTGTTTTTGCCGTTCTTTTTACTTCTTTCTTTGGGTCTTTCTCTCTTCCTTTCTTTCTGTCGTTTATTCTTTTTTCTTCAGGGATTTCTTTCTGTTTTCCTCTTCTCTTCCAGCTTGTCTCATTTTTCAATTCTGGCTTTGGCCCTTCTTTTTCACTCCCTCTTCCTGTTTCCACTATGTGTTCTGTATTACTACATTTCTCTTGTTTCTTGCTGCCTGTCCTTTTTTGCAAAAAAGAATACAGCCAGAGTTTGTTTTAATCAAAATGGAAATAAGAAGATTAGAGAGAATGAAAGAAAGGAAAAAGTGAAAAGAAAAGAAAGAAAAGCTGAAAGGCAGAAAGATAAAGAAAAGACAGGAGCAACATAATTGAAAGAGAACAAAGAACAAGAAAACTAACTGAAAAAGGGAAAAAACAGAAAACTAACTGGAAAAAGGAAATAAACCAGAAAACTTACTAAAAAAGGAAAATAAACCAGAAGACTAACTGTAAAAAGGAAAATAAACCAGAAAACTAACTGTAAAAAGGAAAATAAACCAGAAAACTAGCTGGGAAAAGGAAAATAAACCAGAAAACTAACTGAAAAAGGAACTGAACAGAAGTGGAACTAACAGCACTGCTCAGAACCCATTGTTTCAGGGAGGGCACAAATAAAGTCAGGGCCTGCAGGATGTCAGGCAGGGAGCAGCCAGGCAGGGACAGTAGTGTTCTAACTTGACAGGGAACATGACGGTTTGTCTTCAATTGCTTCTATCTGGAGATTGTTAGAGAGAGAGAAAGAGAGAGAGAGAGAGAGAGAGAGAGAGAGAGAGAGAGAGAGAGAGAGATTGTGTGTGTGTGTGTGTGTGTGTGTGTGTGTGTGTGTGTGTGTGTGTGAGGAGAGAGAGAGAGAGAGAGAGAGAGAGAGAGAGAGAGAGAGAGAGAGAGAGAGAGAGAGAGAGAAGCTTTTCATGACGGTCCTTTAGTTGCCTTTGAACCTAAACCTGTACTTGTTCATAGTGTTTCTTCTGGTTTTCTTCTTTGTTTCTTTCTTGTCTTGTTCATACAGTGTTTCTTTTGGTTTTCTTCTTTCTATCTTTCTTGTCTTGTTCATTTCTTCCCATTTTCCTTTATTTTTCCTCTTCTTCTGTTTTTCTTTTTATGCGAGACACAAACTGAGAGACCTAGACATAGAATGAAAATGAGAGACATAGAGAGAAAGAGGGGAGGGGGGAAGGAGAGAGAGGAGGAGGAGGAGGGGGATTTTGATGATGATGGTGTGTGTGGTGTGTGTGTGGTGTGTGTGTGTGTGTGTGTGTGTGTATGAGAGAGAGAGGTTATTTGAATAGGAAGAAGTGTCAAAGACAGAAAAGAGACCAAAATATGTTGGCTTTAACATTGCAGAAACAGAAATACGGGGAGAAAATAGAAAGAAAAAAAAGGAAGATAGAAAGAGTGAAAATTTGAAAACAAGAGCAAAGAAAGAAAATGAAACCGCATAGAGAATACAAAGAAGAAGTAGAGGAAGAGGAGGGGGAAGGTTGGAGAAAAAGAACAGAAGAGGAGGGTTTCGAAGAAAGAGGAAGAAGGAAGAGCAGAAGAAGAAAAAAGGATGAGGAGGAAGAAGAAGAAACGGAGGCGGATGGAGAGAAAGAAGAACAGAATAAGTGGAAAGTGATCATCCATACCTCTTCTCTGCCCTAAGCGTTTCCTGAAGGGGGGAGGGGACTGTGGAGGAGAGAGGCACTGACCAGACAGGTAGGCAGAGCCAGCTGTGATCTGACAGCCCACACCACAGCGTGTCTTCAATTTGTCTGACAGTCCAAATGACTAGTGTCTGGACAATGTCACACCGCTCTCTCTCTCTCTCTCTCTCTCTCTCTCTCTCTCTCTCTCTCTCTCTCTCTCTCTCTCTCTCTCTCTCTCTCTCTCTCTCTCTCTATGTATACGTACGTACGTATGTATGTATGTATGTATGCATGTATGTATGTATGTATGCATGTATGTATGTACGTACGTATGTGTGTATGTATGTGTGTACGTACGTGTGCGAGTGTGTGTCTGTGTGGCGAGCGTGCGTGCGTGCAAGTATGTGTGCATGAGTTTGTGTGCGCTTGTGTGTGTTTGAGTGTATAGTGCTGTGTGTGTGCAACCTGTTGTTGTTTTTTTACGCTATTCCTTTATCGTTCTGTCTGGGGAAGTGTTGACGTGTCACGCCTTTCCTGTCATGCCTTGGCTACACCCCCAGGTTCAGCAATGGGGAGGTTGCTGCCACGGTGCAACCATGTCCCACACTTGACCACCAGCGCAGTCTACTACGACAACAACGTCAGAGAATGGTTCTGAAGATCGACTTCATGTCTGGAGAAACTGGAAGACCTACACATCACAGAAAGCTTCTGAGCAGCGACCGGAGGAAAGAGGGCCCCACTCCTGTTCTTGACCCCAGGACACCGAAGTGGACACCCTGACCAGCAGCTTCAACGATGCTGTGACTGAACCAGCCAACCACACCCGGGGTCAACACCGACCACCCCAGAAGCCCTGGGTCACGGAAGATCTACAAAGCTGAGCGACAAACAGAGAAAAGTGAAGCAAAAGAAGGAGGCTGAAGGTGTAAAACTTTACCAAGAAACCAATCAGCAAATTGAAAAAGCACGAGGAAAGCGAAGGAGACACGCAAAGGATCGAGGAAAACCAACAGCAAGAAAGCTTACCAGCTTGTGAAAGTCCTGACCAGTTTGAAACAAGGGAGAACCTCTACCATCCAAGATAAAGCAGGGAATGTCTCACAGAAGAACAACAGAATTTATTCTAATGAGGTGGACAGAGCAAGCTCCGCATGGTGCACACAGCAGCAGAAGATCCCAAGGTGTGAGATGTCCCTCCACCACCACCACCACCACCTCCACCACCTCCACCTCCACCACCACCACCACCACCACCACCACCTGGGGGAAGAAGTTGAACTGCAGTAAAATCACTCAACAAAGGGAGATCAGCAGAAATGGGCAACAGTCCATCAGAGATGGTCAGACAGGAGGCCAGGCTATGACATACGCGGTACTCATCATCTGCAATAACAGCTGGCGGACAGGCGAGTGACCAACACTGGACATCGTTTTCTCTGTCATATTCTTCCCCAGTAAGACCTCTTCTGTAGATGGTTGTGAGAATATAAATATACATACATATGAGAGAGAGAGAGAGAGAGAGAGAGAGAGAGAGAGATAGAGAGAGAGAGAGAGAGAGAGAGAGAGAGAGAGAGATGTTGGTTCGAATGCGGGTGTGTCCTTATCACCAAGTAGTGAATGGACATGAAACAAAAACAAACAAACAAACAAGCACGCAATTGCCTACTCTTCCGAAAGACAGAACGGATGTTTAGCGTGCACGCATGATGTTCTCCGTGCGTTACATATGGGGCCTCAGTTTAGATCTCATCCGCAGTACTTTCTGGGGAGTGGAGTCAGCACTGACGATAACTCCAAGGGAAAATTCCTTCCAAAGGGTGTCTTGGTGTTTTTTCTCTTGCTTTCTTTTGTTCTCATTCTTTCATTCTAGTTTTTGTTTGTTTGTTCTCTCTCTCTCTCTCTCTCTCTCTCTCTCTCTCTCTCTCTCTCTCTCTCTCTCTCTCTCTGTGTTAGAGAGAGAGAGAGATCTACAATCAACAATGAGCAGAGTTTATTCTTCGGGGCTCCAACCTCTAGAACGGGGAATGATTTTGCACAGCTAAACAAAACAAAAAAACATGGCATGATGTGGCATATGCCAAAGCATGACTAATGTGAACATGGGATTATCTAAAATGAGAGAGAAGAGAGAGAGAGAGAGAGAGAGAGAGAGAGAGAGAGAGGAGAGAGAGAGAGAGAGAGAGAGAGAGGAGGAGAGAGAGAGAGAGAGAGAGAGCGCGGCAATACCAATGACAAAAGTTTAATGGGGTTAAGCACTTAAAGCCCATACACAAAGGGGACAATGGGGGTAGTAGTGCATTATCTTAACATAAAAATCGATCGTCAACACATACTGTAGAGCACAATAAACATAACGACATGGATACCAAATCATGGAATTGATTTTCACATACCAGTCAACGTGACATAGAAATGTAACGATTGATAATTATAGCTGTGTTACTGGAGAAACCAAAGCTGGCAACACAGCAGTGATCATGACCAGAATGACTTCCTTTCCTGAACATCCTTTTAACTTCTTAAGTATTTTTTCTTCCACTTTTACGACAAAAACTATCCATTCTGTTTCCTGATGTACCGACAGCTGCCAGCATTTCGTGACCAACGTTTCGGGAGGAGAGAGAGGAGAGAGAGAGAGAGAGAGAGAGAGAGAGAGAGAGAGAGGGAGAGAGAGAGAGAGAGAGAGAGAGAGGAGAGAGAGCACTTTGAGAAAGAACACCCACCACCACCCCTTCAATACCACCCCAACCAATATTTAGAAGAACGCTACACATGACAAAAACAAGCACAATAAGGAACGTCAGAGAAAGGAGAGGAAAGTGAGGACAGAACAGTGAAGAAAGGCAGCTGAGGGCACAAAGCTGACAATCACATGACATGACACAGGACAGGACTGGACAGGACTGGGCAGGACAGGACGGAAGTTCCATGAAATGGAACCAAGTTCAGTTCACATAATCTGGTTCAGAGGCCGGGGTGATTAGTTGAACAGGGCAGGATGTTCATCTCCTAATTAAACACGGCAGATCCACTTCAGTTAGTGACATTCGTCTGTCTCAAATGTCTGATAAATGACTTGATGAGCGAAGCGCGTGTATGCGCGTGCGTGCGCGCGCGCACACACACACACACACACACACACACACACACACACACACACACACACACACACACTGGTAGAATACAGTAGTAAGAGTCACAAGAAGGTGACAGAAAATGACCGGGACAAGGAGGAGCTGTGGGTGAAGTGCCTCCCTGCAGAGTCTTCAGCCAGCTAGGCAGTGAACGGCACAGCAGCCCCTGAGGTCAGGCTGCAGGTAAGGGTGAGGCACATCTCTGCCTTGTGACAGAGGAGACAGGGGAGATGCATTCCAATGACGGTCAGCACAGTGAACTACGACATGACCTCAGGATATCCCAGTATGAAATCCATGATCATTATGAAATCCACGATCATTATGAAATCCACGATCATTATGAAATCCATGATTTCAAACCTCAGTGAACGAATCATGTTTAAAGAAAATCAATATTGGAGCAGGAAAACTTGCGCTGAAAAGAAACACTTCAACACTGTCAACCAGATGCAGACAGACACTGCAGACACTGCACGTGCCCACCCCTCATTCTGTTCTGAATCAAAAGCTAGCTCAGGAACAAAGGGGGGACGAGAAAACAAAGACAGCTAGGAGGAAAAGAACCAAGAAAGCAAGCAGACCAAACAGGTACAGAGCAATGACGTCATTCAAACAGGTGATGTATTGCTAAACCTGGGCCTCTTTCCCAGTAGTCAGAGAAGAGTGAATGCTGCAGATGTGCAAGTTCTTCTCACTCTCCATTCAGTCGTGGCAGGTTTACATTACAACAGAAAACAAACTTGGGCACTCTATGGTTGAAGAGAACATCCACACCAAGAGAGGAAACAGCAGATATCACGCCATCAATGCACTCAGTGGTTTCTAAAGCTGACAGGCCAGTCGCCTGCCTGTTCACTGCCAATGCATGAATTGAGTAAAGCAAATCCAAAAATAGCTACACAGATTTTTGCAGCAAGCATCAGACACATGGCCTGTGACTGCAAGCAGCAAAGCTGGTCATCAGCAACATCTGTCTTGTAGAATCAGGGAACTTGCAGATGAAACAAAATATCTGTAGCACGCTCCTGGCTGCAGAATTGGTAGACATGAAAATGTCTCTTTTGTGTCACATGAAAACTGCGCCCCTGCCAGCAGTCTATGAAAGAGGACATAGCCCCTCATTAAGAGGAACAAGCGCGACAGCCGGAAATCTCGGCAGACATATCAGAGATTTGTCTGGGCGACTACTTCTTCGAACGCGTAGGAAGCGAGCAAAAAAAAAAAAGTATTTACGTGATCTGGTAAGCTGTTGTCACAGACCCCCTAGAGAGTAGTAGCTCTGTTGGCATCTGAAATTGACAAAACTTGACAAGACTACAGCCCTGATAATTATGGCCTGTGTGGTCGGTGGGGCTATAAACAGCAGGATTGGATTGGAAGCAGTTTAAACAATGCAAGAGAAAAAATGGAATAGCCAACAATACTCCTGCCACTGTTAGCAATGTTAGTTATCTCCCCTTCTTTGTCGCCCTGTGATCTGCCATTGAAAATAACCGAGTCAAATTCCTTCCAAAAATCCAACAGAATTTTACCAACATTATTTACACTTCCATCTTTTGATTTACCATTAACCAGTGCCCTATCATCAGACAACTCGTTTAAATCATCAAATAGTTGAATGTGACTGTCATCATCAGAAAGATTACCACTGCCGGCATTTAGGCCTCCATTTAACAACCATGGGAGATCAGGATACATATTCATGGTTTCTGTGTCAGTTTTTGAGAAATTCAAATCCTGCCACGTTGTTTTCAACATATATTACTGAGCGTTCTGGGACTTAACATACAAAACATGCAAGAATGTCAGAAAGCGAGCTGAAAACACATGTACTCACTTTTAGAAAGAAACTCCTCTGTCTGCTCCAATATCCTTTCCAGGGATAGGAAATGACGCTCCATGACAAAATCAGTGCAATGCACCTGACACCCATTTTTGCCAGTTGTGATTTTCGACAGGTAGGGGTGTCGATTTTCATATTTTTCTTGATTAAAAAAACCTGTAAACTTTCGTCTGGGTTGTCCTGATGTATGAAGTGGGATTGTTTTTATTTCTTTTGCTTACAAATCACCCAGCCTCCATTCATTCTGACCACTATCACCATGCAAAAATTGTCAATTTCTGATTTTGCCACTTCCCGAGTCTAGCATTTCAATTTGTAACAACTGTTCAAACAATTGTCTAATTTTCAACCTTTTTTTTTTTTTTTTTTAAAACTTGAATAACTGTTCTTAGTGCGGAGTGAGCGTGTTAACAGTTAACGGTTAACTGTGACTGATTGTGCAGTGGAGGGTGACCGCCATTGCCTGGCACACACTGCCACGCCCTTTAGTCCTTCAGTACCTGGACAGAAGAATACGGTCTCATCTGAGAACGCACTCTCAGTGGTACTTTTACTGCATGACAGTAATTCTCAAAATGCAAACATTTCAAACTTTTGACAAACACGCTTGAATGACACACAATTAAGTTTTCTTTCCAAACCTTGAATGTCCCAACCTACATCATTATTTGAGAAAGAGACGATATACGTTGCATACGTGTCTATGTGTGTGTGTGTGTGTGTGTGTGTGTGTAGTGTATGTGTATCCTCAGTTTGTTCATTGTTCATAGTAAAAGGCTGAGAGGAAAGGGGCCTTTAGGAAATCTTTCCCCTCTGATGTTTGGGCCGGTGGGATCATTTTTGTTGTCGATTTTTCGTCTGTGAGTTGCTGCTGCATGGCACAGGAAAGACAGCGCCCATCACAACAGGCCTGCTTCTTTTCCCACTTCGCCTTTTTCAGAAAGGGCAGCAGCAGGCGACGAGCGTCCCGAACTCTCTTGGAGAAATCTTCCCCAATGAAAATAGTTTTCCCTGCACTGCTGTCCTTCAGCTTCTTCTTGTCTCTCAGAACACGCTGCTTGTCTTTGAACTTGGAGAAGCACGCGATGATGGGGGAGTTTGGATTGTTGCCCAGGCGGTGCACACGTTCGAATTCAACGTTTCCTTCAATTTTAAGCTGGCTGTGAAGGACATCTTGAACAAGCTTTTCACAGCCATCCCATGTTTCTGGCTGTGACGTTTGACGCCTTCGTCCATTGAAGATCAAATTATTCCTTTTTGATCTTCCTTCCTTCAAGATCAGCTAACTTCCTCTCCGACTCCTCCAACCTGTCCAACAGTTCTTCATTCTGCTGTTTCAGTGCTTGATTTTCCTCTTCAGATCATTCACCGACTGAGACAGCTGGCTGACTTCATCACAAACACCAGAAACAGAAGCACTGGGAGAGTCCAGCCGATTGTTGACCGAGTCAAATCTGCCAGAAAAATCCTCCTTAATGCCAGTCAGAACTTCCAACAATGACGTCAGAGTAGGCTCTGTTTGCTGCTTGTCTTTTTCAGGACCCTTCCCCCCTCCTGAGGTATCCGTGGGTAAACTCCTGTCCGCCATGCTCAGACGGGATTGTTTGGTATTCTTAGTAGAGCCAGGGTTCATTTTCCCACCTCCTGCCTGATGCAGAAGCGGGGCCACAACTGCATGCTGCCTGGCCCAGCAGTTCTCACTGCGAACTCCTTGGCTCACTTGGCGTGGTTGTACATAAACAAGGGAAGTCCACAGAAACTGTCCACATGACGTGTGAACATAAAACAAGGGAAGTCCACATAAACTGTCCACATGACGTGTGAACATAAAACAAGGGAAGTCCACACTGTCCACATGACGTGTGAACATAAAACAAGGGAAATCCACAGAAACTCTCCACATGACGTGGGAACATAAAACAAGGGAAATCCACAGAAACTCTCCACATGACGTGGGAACATAAAACAAGGGAAATCCACAGAAACTCTCCACATGACGTGGGAACATAAAACAAGGGAAATCCACAGAAACTGTCCATATGACGTGGGAACATAAAACAAGGGAAATCCACAGAAACTCTCCACATGACGTGACGTGTGAACATAAAACGAGGGAAATCCACAGAAACTCTCCGCATGTGACGTGTGAACATGAAACAAGGGAAATCCACAGAAACTCTCCGCATGACGTGACGTGTGAACATGAAACAAGGGAAATCCACACTGTCCACATGGCTGTGTACATAAAATAAAGGAAATCCACAGAAACTCTGGCAGTTTGCTCTCAAACACAGAGGTCACGTGGCATACCTCTGACAAGCCTATATAATTTAACATGTTATGGTGAAAAATGTAGATGTTTTGCGTTAATTAGCAATTAATTAGCAAATTAGAGCAATGTAGAAATTTGTCCAACTTAAGCCATGAGTTCACCTTCCCCCTCCCCCTTCCACCACCACTGTGTGTATGCGTGCGTGCACGCGCGCGCGCGTGTGCATGTGCGCGCGCGCAAAAAAACAACAACAACACACACACACACAGGAGCTCATGCAAATAAGTGTGTGTGTGTGTTTGGAATGTTTTTGCATGTGTATATAATGACGAAAATACCTTGGGGTATGGATAAACAAAATCCACAACAACTCATATTTACTTGTCCTTAGCTCTTACAAGATCAAATTGTCAGGTTCTCAAAAAGTTCTTTCTTCAACCAAGTACAATTAAATTCTTTACAAAGAACATTGATCCAAAACGTCAACTGTGTCTGTGGTGAACGTTTGTGCAACTGCTTCTTCTGTTGCCGAAATTTGATATCATTGAATGATTCCTCCTCTATTACAAAGACTTTCATGAAATCCCCAGCAGTTGTTCTGAGGACAGCTGTGACCATGCAACTGCCCAGGACGATCTTCTGTTCCATATTTCTGAATCACTTCTGTTTATTCTTTATTGCATTGCAGTGTCCAGCTGGTCTGTCATCTAGTACATTTTGCTTCTGTTAGCTCTTGTGCAGCCCTCTCCTGTCCTCTCTCTCTCTCTCTCACATACACTATGAGCGTGCACACCTCCCCCCCCCCCCCCCCCCACACACACACCTCTTAGCCACTCCCAATCGTCTGGTATCACTGAAAGTAAGGAAACGTTAAATGAAAGAACACACACGTACACACACACACACACACACACACGCACACACGAACACACACGAACATACACAGGGGAACACACACCTTTTAGCCACTCCCAATCGTCTGGTATCACTGAAAGTAAGGAAACGTTAAATGAAAGAACGCACACGTACACACAGACACACACACACACACATACACAGAACAGACACAGAGGAACACACACCTTCTAGCCACTCCCAATCGTATGGTATCACTGACAGTAAGGAAACGTTAAATGAAAGAACACACACACACACACACACACACGAACACACACAGGAACACACACCTCTTAGCCACTCCCAATCGTCTGGTATCACTTAAAGTAAGGAAACGTTAAATGAAAGAACACACACGTACACACACACACACACACGAACACACACAGAGGAACACACACCTCTTAGCCACTCCCAATGGTCTGGTATCACTGACAGTAAGGAAACACTGTGGGCGCGTGGGCTTTGTATTTGGAAACCAACAAGAACATTTGGATCATTTTTCTGTGTGCTTGTTGGGGGGGGGGGGGGGGGGGATGTTGTTGCGTAGGCGATTGTTTTTCCCCACTTACCAGCTTCATGTCCACAAAAAAAGGTTGTGCTGACTCAGTAAGGCTGGCAAAATGAATCTGTGCACACAGACAAGAAGACTACAGTGAATGAAAAAACCCAACACACACGCGCGCACGCATACACACACACACACACACACACACACACACACACACACACACACACACACACCAGCACACCATGCTCTCTCTCTCTCTCTCTCTCTCTCTCTCTCTCTCTCTCTCTCTTTTCCCCCCTCTCTCACTCTCTCTGATCTCATCCTTCGGATGAGACTATAAACCGAGGCCCCGTGTGCGAACACGCAAGCAGAACATCTTGCCCACAGGTTAAACCCTGTTCCGCTTTTCGTAAGAGTAGGACATTGTGTGCCGGTGGGAACAGATGACACAATTTACAAAACCGCATACAGACAGGGACTAGATGTAAAAAAGCACATAAGTGCTTACTCCATTATCCTCCATACAAAAGAATAAAAATAAATAAATAAATCACACACACACACGCGCGCGCGCGCGCACACACACTGCATGCGAACGCACGCAGAACATCTTGCGCAGACGTTAAAACCTGTTCCACTTTTCGGAAGAGTAGGCCATTTTGTGTCGGTGGGAACGGATGTCAAAATTTACAAAACGCACGGGAACTGGATGGGAAAAGGCACATGAGTGTTAATTCAAATATCATCAAAACAAAAGAATGAATAAACAAATGAAATAAATAAGTAAATAAATAACACGGGGACTGTAATGTTCTAGTTGCCATAGATGTGATGTGTATCCATCCATTCATTAAATGAATAACAAAAAAACATGATCAGCATAGCAACCACAAGCTAGTAACTAGCGCATCATGTGCCTGCATAAGAACATCAACATTGACCATACAGAAATCAGTGAAACAAGAAGGAAATAATGACCGAACAATACACATACACACACACACACACACACACACACGCACGCACGCACGCACACACACACACATCTATCTATCTATCTATCTATCTCTCTCTCTCTCTCTCTCTATATATATATATATATATATATGTGTGTGTGTGTGTGTGTGGAGGGGGGGGGGGGGGAGACAATGACAACGATGTACTGTGGTTCGTTTTCAATCCCATTCATAAGGGGACAGTGGGAGGGGGACTGGGAACAAACACATATTCATCTAAGACGATAAAACAATGAACAACAGCCCAGATATCATCGTGACACGGATTCCATGTCATGGTTCAACAGCTGCAACAAACTCGGGTATTGTAACCCACAGTAATTATGATTACTGTAATTCTTTGGCAAAGCGAGAACAACGAACAAAACCTATTGCTGTTAAAGCATACGGCACCTTATCTTGAGACTCATTGAGACACGCGATTGTTTTGAAAATTTACGTCATGTATTAAACCTAAGGTCAGGTCAGAGGTGTCCTCTGCTACCAGTAACCATGGAATCCGGTACCACCTGTGACATGTGGGGAGTCAACCCAACCCAAAAATCACGCCTGGAGAGGGATGGGCGCCGCCAGGCTACTTTTGCCCAAGACACGCTACATGGAATGGACAACAATAAAGAATATACCGGATCGGTCGCCGCCCGGGTCAACAAGGACCGCGCCTTCCGTCTGCCACCAGGGCGGAGGCGACAAGTGTGCTACTGGTGGAACCCCTACAAAAAAGATCAGAGGGACTACATCACCATCGCAACGTGGAATGTAAGAAGTCTGGCCCAAATAGGCAAACTCCAAGAACTGCTATACGAGCTGGACAGGTACACCTGGCATCTGGTAGGTCTCTGTGAGGTCAGATGGAAGGAACACGGTGAACACCATACTAACGAGGGACATATGCTCTACTATAGCGGAGAGCAGGACAAACATATCAATGGCGTAGGCATGCTTGTCAACAAGAACATCAAGAATTCGGTCATAGGGTACTACCCAGTAAACAGCCGGCTTATGGCCATCCGCCTCAGGGCAGCCCCATTCAACATCACAGTGATTCAAGCCTACGCACCAACAACGGATCACGATGATGAAGACGTAGAGGAATTCTACAACCAACTACAGGGCATCATCGATAAGGTGAACAAGAAAGACATCTTGATCATCCAGGGAGACTGGAACGCCAAGGTGGGCGGAGACGCACTGAAAGACTGGAGCAAATTCTGCGGTCCCTCCTCTAATGCGATCACCAATGAGCGAGGACTCTGACTACTGGAATTTGCCAGCTACAACGACACGGTGCTCGCCAATACCCTTGGAGAACATAAGGCATCGCGACGCTGGACATGGCATGCACCCAATGGGATCCATCACAACCAGATTGACTACATCCTGGTGCAGAACCAGTTTCGATCTGGCATCAACAGAGCCAAGACGAGGACATTCCCAGGTGCAGACATGGGCAGCGATCATGACCTCGTGCTCCTGAACTTTAGAGTCCGATTGAAGAAGATCAATAAGACAAAGAACACCAGACTCAAGTTCAACCTGGACAGACTGAAGGACCCCACCATCGCCGAGTCCTTCCAAGCAACAATAGGAGAGAAATTCGCATCACTGCTGGCACTTGAAGAAGATGCCGAAACGATGACCATCAGTTTTAACGCAGTGATGACTGAGACAGCAAGCATACTCCTTGGAAAACATCGCCGAAAAACACAACCATGGGTCACAGATGAAATCTTGAATATGTGGGACAAAAGACGAGACCTGAAGAAGAGCAAGAACACTACAGGAGCAGATGAGTACAGAGAAGTAAACAAGAAGATCAGGAGAGACATGAGGAAGACCAAGGAGGAATGGATAGAGAAACAATGTACAGAAATCGAAGAGAGCCTGACAAAGAATAATAGCAGAAGAGCATGCCAGATTGTGAAAGAGCTCACCAAACAGAAACAGGCAAGAGTCAGTAACATCCAGGATAAAGAAGGGCATTGCCTAACAGAAAAGAAGGAAATCGTTGGCAGATGGACGGAATACTGTTCCGAACTCTACAATCATCAGACACTAGGTGACCCCAGCGTACTTGCAAGCCAAGCCTCATCGAATAAAGACAACTTTCCAATTCTACGTGAGGAAGTAGAAGTAGCAATTAGATCGCTGAAGAAAGGAAAATCAGCAGGAATCGACAACATCCCTGGGTGGATCGGTGGTCTAGAGGTAACGCGCCTGTCTAGAAAGCGAAAAGTCCGGGTCTGAAGTGTGCGGCGGTTCGTGCCCCGTTTGGACCGGAAATTTTTCCCCCATCCATTAGACCATGAGTGGTGGTCTGGGCGCTAGTCTTTCGGATGAGACGATAAACCGAGGTCCCGTGTGTTACACGTAATTATTTAGCGCACGTAAAAAAACCCACGGAAAACAAGAGAGTTGTCCCTGGCAAAATTCTTAGAAAAAAGCCACTTGATAGGGAAACAAATACAGCTGCAGAAAAAAAAAAGAAAAAAAAAAAGGTGAAAGGGTGGCGCAGCGCTAAGTGGCGACGCGTTCCCCCGCTCTCCCGGGGAGAGCAGCCCGAATTTCACGGAGAGAAATTGCTAGGACTTAAAGTGGTATGAAATAAAATCTGAGCGCTTTGATTTGTTGCTTTACAAGATTCAGCGCTATATAAATTCCATACATTATTATTATTATTATCCCAGCAGAGCTGATCCAACACGGGGGAGAAGCAGTGACAGACATCCTTACAAGTATCTGCAACAAGATCGGGCAGCCCGGAGAGGTGGCCTCACCATGGACTAAAGCACTCTCATCACTCTCCCCAAGAAAGGAAATCTCCAGCAGTGCCAAAACTACAGGACAATCAGCCTCATAAAGTCATGCCAGTAAGTCATGTGAAAGTGATCCTGAACAGGTGAAAACCACAGGCAGAAGAGATCATCGCCAAAGAGCAGGCCGGGTTCCGCCAAATAGAAGACACACAGAACAGATATTCAACCTGAGGGTTCTGTGTGAGAAATACAGCCAGCATCACCAAGACATCACCCACGTCTTCATTGATTTTAAGAAGGCCTTCGATAGAGTATGGCATGGACGCTCTGTGGGCCACCATGAACAAATTCAACATGGGCCAGAGAGCTGATCCACACCATCAAGGAAGTCTACTCAAAGGCCACCAGTGCAGTACTCGTACAGGGCACGGTAGGGGAATGGTTCCGTACCTCAGTTGGGGTCCCGACAGGGATGTCTGCTGTCGCCGACACTGGTTTAACATTTTCCTTCAACGCATCAGGGACTGACGCCTTGGAAGACACACAGGCACAGTTAGCATTGGAGGGCGAACATCACCAACCTCAGGTTTGCCGATGACTTTGACGGTCTGGCAGGAAATGAAGAGGAACTGGCCAAACCTAGTGAAGCAACTGGCGAAATATCCTCACGATACGGCATGGAATCAGCGCCGGGGAAAACCAAGCTCATGTCAAACAGTGCCCAGCCAATCACCACCAAGATAACTCTCAGCGGAAAAGAACTGGAGACAGTTGACCATTTCAAGTACCTTGGAGCCATCATAAGTGAGGAAGGATCGAAGACAGAAATCCTAGCAAGAGCGGCACAAGCAGCAGCAGCAGCAATGGCAAGACTGAAGATCATATGGAGAGACAGAAACATCCCTCTCGGAACCAAGGTAAAGTTACTAAACGCGCTAGTCACCTCAATCATGCTTTACGCATGTGAGGCATGGACACTGAACGCAGACCTACAAAGGAGGATCCAAGCAGTAGAAATGAGATGCCTCAGAAGGCTCCTTGGCATCTCATACAAGGACCATGTCACCAACAATGAAGTCCGCAGAAAGATCACTCAACAAGTGCGGGACTATGAAGACCTACTGACCATGGCGAAAAAGAGGAAACTCAGATGGTATGAGCACGTAACACGCTCAGAAGGACTTGCAAAGACCATTCTGCAAGGAACAGTCCAGGGGAAGAGAAGAGGAGACAGAGGAGAAGGTGGGCCGACGACATCCGTGATTGGACAGGGGAGGACTTCAGTGTCACCCAGGCACTCGCCCGAGACCGTGCTAAGTGGAGCCAGCTGGTCCACCGTTCGTCCACCATGCAGCACCCCTACGACCCTGGCGGGTTACGGGACCAGTGAACAGTGAACAAAACCTAACCATGATGCAAAACCTTGATATGGAAAACACGTCAGCACAAGTTTGTGTTGAAAGTAACTTGGCAAACTAGGGGTGAGGAGAGCACTGGCCGCAACCTTGACTGCGTCATGTGTGTACATGCCCTGAGTGTGCGTCTTGGGTCTGGCGCAGGAGAGAGAGAAGAGAGAGAGAGAGAGAGAGAGAGAGAGACAGACAGACAGAGACAGAGAGACTGAAAAGACAGACAGACAGACTCCTCTGGTAATGAGAGAGAGAAGGGGGGGGGGGGACAGTCAACTACATCCCAAAAAAAGTAGAACAACCAGGAATTATAGCACAGTAGGAACAAGAAGAACAATAACAATAAAACAAGATCAACAACAACAGCAATAACAATAGCAAATATGTAACCAATACCAAAACCATCATAAAGAAGCTTTAAGAAGATCATCAGCAATAACATTCCACATTAGAATAAACTCAGGATAATAATAACAATGATGATGATTTTTTATATTTAAAAATCCTGTATTCAGCATTTCCATGTCAAGAGGAATGTTGTGACACCGCTTAGTTTGAATTGTGCAGACGTGCTGACATTTGGAAAACCACTTAGCTGCCTCAATACCAATCAATAACGCCAGCCATGTAGAAAATGCCTCTCTGCCAATACAGCAGCTATGTTTACAGCCTCAGTCTCCTGGAGAATTTATAGATCACTGCAATGTCAGGGCAATTTGCTTGTTGCCTGAGGGTTAAACATATCTCTGTGTGTGTGTGTGTGTGTGTGTGTGTGTGTGTGAGTGAGTGAGAGAGAGAGAGAGAGAGAGAGAGAGAGAGAGAGAGAGGACAAATAAACTTGGCATTTGTAAAAATGTTATTTTAAAATAATTTGAAAGGGAGTGTGTGAGGGCGTGTGTGTGTGTGTGTGTGTGTGTGTGCACCCATATTTCTTACATGTACAAAATGTTACACCTACATATGGACTATGAACTGTGTATGTTGTCAAATGATGGCAGTGCAATAGATGGTCCTTAGACAGCCTCACTCCTTTGAAACTGCCGTATGGCTGCCTGTCATTTAAATTATGGTGAGGTATTTCGAAACAGTCATGCACACAAACTTCTGACCCACTGTGGGGGTTGAGGGAGACAGTTAATATTTATTTTATATTTCGGTTGTTTAGCTGGAGAACGCACACAACAACAACAAATACACTGTGTATGTATGTATGTGTGTATGTATGCATGTATGTATGTGTGTATGTCTGTATGTATACACTGTACTCAGCCTCATGTGAAAGGTACACATCACTGAACAATAGGAGCAATTACCTTTTGTTCTATGAGTTAGAAATAAGTCATTGGCAGACAGAGACACACTGACTGACTGACAGACAGACAAGAAGGATAGACAAAACACAGAAAGAGAGAGAGAGAGAGAGAGAGAGAGAGAGAGAGAGAGAGAGAGAGAGAGAGAGAGAGAGAGAGAGAGAGAAACAGACAGACCGAGACAAAGTGAGAGACAGACAGAGAGGGAGACAGAGAAACACATTATACACAGGCACACAGCACACGCGCGTGCACACACGGAAGAGAGAGAGAGAGAGAGAGGAGAGAGAGAGAGAGAGAGAGAGAGAGAGAGAGAGAGAGAGTTGGGAGCAGTTTCAAAGAAGAAAGAAATGTGTCTGAATACCACTAGTGGTTAATTCTACACCCTGATGTAAACGTGCTGCCATGTGGAACACTAGGTAAGTACTTACCCAATACCACTCAAGGGGGGGGGGGGGGGGGGGGGGGGGGGGGGGGGGGGCACGGGATAGCCTAGTGGTTAGAATATTGCGCTCGCAATCTGACGACCCGGGTTCGATTCCCGTTCAAGGGGATATTTTCCCTGGAGTTCACATCAGTGCAGACTCCACTCTCCCCAAAAGTCCGGATGAGACTATAAACCAAGGCCCCGTGTGCGAATACACGCAGAACATTTTGCGCATACGTTAAATCTTGTTCCGCTTTCTTAAGAGTAGGCCATTGTGTGCTGGTGGGAACAGATGACAGAATTTACAAAACCGCATACACACGGGGACTGGATGTAAAAAAAGCACGTAAGTGCTTATTCCATTATCCTCGATATAAAAAAACCAAAAGTGGTTAATTCTCCACGTTGTTGTAAACTGCTGCCATGAGGACCGCTAGGTAAGTAGCCACCTACCCTCACTGAAGGTCAGGGTGCAGACAAAGCAGCCTACTTGCAGTGCAGCACACACCAGCAGGGAAAGAGAGCCACTCTGCCACCAGGCTGCTGTCATCAGCCCTCTGTCTGTCTGTCTGTCTGTCTGACGGTGACTGCTGAAACCACCGCAATAATTAGCCTGCAACCACATTTCCCTTCTGTTGCGTGAGGGGTAAAAATAGATTATTGACAGCGTATGAGGTCACAGAGACAGACAGACCCAGACAGCACGACAGAGACAGAAAGACGGAGACAGAGACAAACGGAGAGAGAGAGAGGGGCGAGAGAGAGAGAGGAGAGAGAGAGAGAGAGAGAGAGGAGAGAGAGAGAGAGAGAGAGAGATTGGTCGATTGATAATCTGTATTAGATCGATAACTTTATTTCGAAAGATTATTTTTTCACCTGGCCTTTACCTTTGCAGTAATGAGCACGCGCACGCCTGTGTGTGTATGTGGGCGTGGGCGCGAACCTGTGTGTGTGTGTGTGTGTGTGTGTGTGTGTGATGTTAACTCCAGAGGAAAATATCCCCTTGAACGGGAATCGAACCCGGGTCGTCAGATTGTGAGCGCAATGTTCTATCCACTAGGCTATCCCGTACATACGTACTCACATAATCATGCACACATCCATATACATGCGTATACAAAAGTTAAATATGCACACACACACACACACACACACACACACACACACACACACACACACACACACACACACACACACACACACACACACACACACATTAGTGTTATTTCTGTTATTTTTCTGTTAAGTTGGGGGGTTTTTTCTTTCCAAATTCGTGTTGATGCTTTTGTGGATTTTCGGGTTTGTTTTTGTTGTGTTTTTTTTCATTACTGCAGTTTATTTATTTATTTTTTAAGTACCACTTTAAGTCACGGCAGATTTCTCTGCGTGAAATTCGGGCTGCTCTCCCCGGGGAGATCGCATCGCCACAGGAGCAGTGCCACCCTTTATTTCTTTTTCCTGTCTGCAACTGTATTTGTTACCCTATCAGAGTGCCTTTTTAAACAGAATTTTGCCAGGGACAATTCTCTTGTTGCCGTGGGTTCTTTTACGTACGCTAAATAATTTTGTGTAACACACGGGACCTCGGTTTATCGTCTTATCCAAAAGACTAGCACCCAGACCACCACTCATGGTCTAGTGGATGGGGGGAAAGTTCCGGGTCCAAGCGGGATTCGAACCCCCGCACACTTCCGATCCGGACTTTTTGCTTTCTAGGCAGGTGCCTTACCTCTAGACCACCGATCCATAGCTATATTAATCCATAGCTATACCCTCCCCCCTTCCCCCCCAACACACACACACACACACACACACACACACACACACACACCTTGGTCTGATTATCACTATTTAGTGGAAGGACGTTGAACTGAAGAACACACGCCCAATAGGGCGTTTTCTGAAAATTCAATTTGCTTCTTTCTAGTCACATTTTGCCCTAGTGTGCATGCCAAAGTTGACAATCAGGGCATGATTATGGTATTGACCATTGCAT